>SJYC01125741.1:0-34367 GCA_006408675.1 Madoqua kirkii
GGGTGGGGGTCCATCCTGCAGTCCCAGGGGCGTCTTCTCCAGAAGCTTTAGGCAAAACCCTGAGGCCTACTCTTCCCATAATGAGGGGTTCCCAGAATGGAGGCTTGGCCCTAAACTTGGGGGCCCAGACCTCAGCCACCCCTAAACACCCTCAAATTCAAGAGCACAGTCCTCTTCCCCTGGTACCTGTCAGCTTCCCCAGGGCCACCCTACCCCTAGCCCAATGCCTGGCTCTCAGGTGCCACAGCTCCTGGCTCCAGGTATCTAAACCCCGCCACCTCCAGCCCGCTCCGGCTGCTGAATGCAGGGACTGGCAGATGCTGCCTGATTTCTTCCGCCCTGGGCTTCCCATCTTCCTCTGTCTCCTCCTGAATGCATTGGCATGAAAGGAGGAAAAAATGCTTTTTTTTTCCCCCCAATCCAAACCATTCATTATCTGACTCCCTTCAGCCTCTGCCACCAAAGTGTATCTGTTTTCCGGCTGTGTTTAGGGACAGGGTGCTCCCTGTTCTCTCTGGTTGCAGACTGCTCAGATAAAGCCACAGGGCCTGGGGCCGGAGCCCTCCTTGGGCTTTGGAGTGAAGCCAGGGACCGTCTGGGTGGGGTAGCGCTGCCGAGGCAGCTGCCCTTGGTGGTCTGTCCACCACTGAGGCCTGGGCCGCCTTGGAGGACATCCCGGTCAGAGTGTGCTTCTGGCCGGTGATCACAGAGTGGGTGTGGGCCGGCCCCGCAGGACATGCTTCATGGGAGAAAGGTATTTTCTCTTCTGCCTCTTCACTCTTGGGCTACACCCGTTCCGAGGGATGGATAGCTAAGAAGAGCACCCCTCCCCTCTAGTCAGGCTCTGATGGGGCCCCAGGGACGCTACCCCAGCCCTCGTAGCATGTCCCAGGCTCTCGGCTTCACAAGTCACCCACATGGAGGTCTGCCTCCCCACCCAGACCAGCTACCCCTGGAGAGAACTACCAGAGGAGCAGCCAGAGGCCAGAAGCAAAACTCTGCATCTGTGGCCAGAACCTCAGAGCTGGAGCCAGGAGGAAGGGAACTGACTGGTGCATCTGCCCACCCTGGCCGTCCTTTCAGGTCATTCGGGACGTAGCAGGCCCTTTTCTTTCGCTCTTTATCTCTTTGTGGAGCCCCGCCTGTGTACCTAGGCACCAGGGACCCAATGGGGAATAAAACATCCAGGACCCGCTCTCGTGATCTTGTATCTGAGTGGAGAGATGGACCATAATCATGGATTTGGGATGTGGGGTAGACTTTATTATTTTTCACATTGAAGACTGGACCCAGCACTTAGGAGAAAGGAGTCTTAAGCACCCCCACACTTTTTAAAACAAAGAAGCAGCAATTTGGCGCTGAACACGTCTGTCTACAGGATTTGTGATTAATAGGAGATGGCTGAAGTAGTCCTGCTAGGCTCAAACATCACCCAGCGCGCCCTTCTCCAGCCTCCATAACCAGAGAGGTGGGGGACGGTATGGGGTGGCGGGGGGAGGAGAGAGAGGGAGGGGCAGTCATTGGATACCTGGGTTGCTGGTGTCTACCATCCTCTCCCTGGAGCTGGATTTGCCATTCAGATTAGCCCGTGTGCTATCTGGCTGGAAGTTGGAGGGCTGGAGAACTGAATAGAGACAAGGGACAGGGAGAGGGGACACTTCAGGACATCCACCAGTCATTTCTCACGAGCTGGGGGACGTGGGGAAGGTGAATGGCCGTGAGCTGCCTTGCCCATGGTCTCCCAAGAGGGACACCTGCAGGTGAAGGTGTCCAGAGGCTATCGGCTGTGGGCACAGAGTTGGGCAATCACTGAGTGGGGTGTCAGGTGCAGACCTGGAAAAGGAGCATAATAGGAAACAGGATAGCGGAGCAACCCTGCGGTGCACCCACAGGACAACTGGCATCGCGATGCCTACCACACCGGTACGTTCACAGCTAGAGAAGAAATGGCCTCTGCTAAGAGGAACTTGTCCCCTGATTTCTCCTCCCTGACTCTGTGAAAAGGAGAAAAGGACTTTGGTCAGGAAAGTGGTGAGGGGTCTAAGAGCGGACCTTGCCTCTTCCTGCTCGCTCGAGTTCAATCCAGGCCCTGCCCAGGAGCGAAAGGAGTTAGTCTTCAATTAGATGGACCAGCTTAAATGAGGCCAGGCCTTTAATAAATTAAACTGACAGGAACATTAGAAGATCTGCCCAAGATGCTATTAAGAGACAGGAAAAGGAGAAAAACATAGTTCATCTAGAAGCAACAATGAGAGAAAGAAACTGGTTTGTTTGTATTCCTGTGGCTTGCTCAATAAGCAATTGATACATGTAAACAGAGAAATTAATGAGAAAACGGTCTTACTGCCAGAGTATGGGTTTGGCACATTAGAGACGGCCCTTCGTTTGAATCAAGTAGACCTGGGTCTGCTTTGACAAACAGAGTATGGCAGAAAGGACCCTATAATGGTTCCAAGTCCTTTAAAGAGGACTGGCAGCTTCTGCCTTGGTCTCTTGGAACCCTGAGCTGCCGTGTGAGAAGTCCAACTACAGTGAGGTCACCATGTTGGAAGGAAGCCCAAGCTGTGTCTAGGGAGGAGGCAGGGAGGGGATCAATCAGCCTCCAATTGATTCAACTCCTGGGCATTACAGTCATCTCAAATGAAGCCTCAGACCCCCTAGAGAACAGACAGATTGGGACTTCCCTGGTGGTTCAGTGGTTGCGAGTCCGCCTTCCAGTGCAGGGAAAGTGGCTTTGATCCCTGCTTGAGGAACTGGGATCCTACATGCTGCAGGGCAGCTTAGTCTGTGAGCTGCAGCTACTGAGCTGGCATGCTCCAGAGTCCCTGCTCCACAAGAGAAGCCTGTGCACTTCAACAAAGACCCAGAACATCCAAACAAATACATAATGAAATTGTTTCTCACTAAAAAAAAAGAGCGAGGAGAGAGAAGCTGTACTCACTGTACCTTAATTGATTTCCTCATTGTTGAATTATGAAATAAAATAATAACAGAGTATTTGGACGCAGTTGTCATGCAGCAACGGAGGCTTCATGGAAATACAGAAAGGCGATGAGACAGTGTTTGGGGAAAGTTTTCTAGACCAGGAGGTCACAGAAGGCCTCTCTGTGGAGGTGATCTTTATGGTGAAGTTATGGTCATGTGACGATTACTCCAAAGCAGGACAAGAGTTCTTCATACATAAAACACAGCTGATGCTAAAGCCTGGAAGGAATCCCAGTGTGTCTAGAGCCTGAAGGGCAAGGGGGAAGGGCCGTGACATATGATGTTAGAGGTAGGCAGATCATGAAGGGCTTTGCAGGGTAAGGAATTTGAATTTTGTTATAATGTGGATGGAAACCACTGGAGGGGTTCAAGCAAGGAAACAAAGTGATAATCCGCACTTTTTTTTAAATCTCACTCTGCCTTCTGTGTGGAGAATGGACCCTAGGGGCACGAGACCAGGTACAAACACCACTGAGAAGGCCAGAAGAGAGTTCAATCTTAATTATGCATGTGAGCTGGTTACCCTGATCATTCATTCATTCCTGAACATTTTTTGAGTCTACTAGGACCAGGCATTTTGTAAGGATACATGTGTGAAGGGAAAAAATACATTAGCACATGAAAGTCTTTCCAGTTCAGTTCAGTCGGTCAGTCATGTCTGACTCTTTGTGACCCAATGGACTGCAGAATGCCAGGCCTCCCTTTTCATCACCAACTCCTGGAGTTTACTCAAACTCATATCCATTGAGTCCGTGATGCCATCCAACCATCTCATCCTCTGTCGTCCCCTTCTCCTCCCACCTTCAATCTTTCCCAGTATCAGGGTCTTTTCAAATGAGTCCACTCAGGTGGCCAAAGTATTGGAGTTTCAGCTTCACCATCAGTCCTTCCAATGAATATTCAGGACTGATCTCCTTTAGGATGGGCTGGTTGGATCTCCTTGCAGTCCAGGGGACTCTCAAGAGTCCTCTCCAACACCGCAGTTCAAAAGTATCAATTCTTCGGTGCTCAGCTTTCTTTATAGTCCAACTCTCACATCCATACATGACTACTGGAAAAACCACAGCTTTGACTAGATGGACCTTTGCTGGCCAAGCAATGTCTCTCCTTTTTCATAAGCTGTCTGGGATGGACAGGGAGGTCTCGCTGCAGTCCGTGCAGTGGCAAAGAGTCAGACACGACTGAGCAACTGAGCTGACTGACTGACTAGGTTGGTCACAGTTTTTCTTCCAAGGAGCAAGAGTCTTTTAATTTCATGGCTGCGGTGACCATCTGCAGTGATTTTGGAGCCCAAGAAGATAAAGTCTCTCACTGTTTCCACTGTTCCCTATCTATTAGCCATGAAGTGATGGGACCAGATGCCATGATCTTAGTTTTCTGAATGTTGACTTTTAAACCAACTTTTTCGCTCTCCTCTTTCACTTTCATCAAGAAGCTCTTTAGTCCCTCTTCGCTTTCTGCCATGAGTATCATGGCATATCATCTGCATATCTGAAGTTATTGATATTTTCCCGGCAATCTTGATTCCAGCATGTACTTCATCCAGCATTTCTCATGATGTACTCTGCATATAAGTTAAATAAGAAGAGTGACAATATACAGCCTTGAAGTGTTCCTTTCCCAATTTGGAACCAGCCTGTTGTTCCATGTCCAGTTCTAATTGTTGCTTCCTGATCTGCATACAGATTTCTCAGGTGGCAGGTCAGGTGGTCTGGTATTCCAATCTCTTGAAGAAATTTCCACAGTTTGTTGTGATCCACACAGTCAAAGGCTTTGGCATAGTCAATAAAGCAAAAGTAGATGTTTTTCTGGTATTCTCTTGCTTTTTTGATAATCCAGCAAATGTTGACAATGATCTCTGGTTCCTCTGGCTTTTCTAAATCCAGCTTAAATATTTGGAAGTTCACAGTTCACGTATTGTTGAAGCCTGACTTGGAGAATTTTGAGCAGTACTTTGCTAGCGTGTGAGATGAGTGCAATTGTGCAGTAGTTTGAGCATTTTTTGGCAATGTCTTTCTTTGGGATTGGAACGAAAACTGACATTTTTCAGTCCTGTGGCCACTGTTGACTTTTCCAAATTTGCTGGTATATTGAGTGCAGCTCTTTCACAGCATTATCTTTTAGGATTTGAAATAGCTCAACTGGAATTCCATCACCTCCACTAGCTTTGTTTATAGTGATGCTTCCTAAAGCCCACTTGACTTCACAATCCAGGATGTCTGGCTCTAGGTGAGTGAGTACACCATTGTGATTATCTGGGTCATGAAGATCTTTTTTGTATAATTCTTCTGTGATTCTTGCCACCTCTTCTTAATATCTTCTGCTTCTGTTAGGTCCACACCATTTCTGTTCTTTATTGAGCCCATCTTTGCATGAAAATTTCCCTTGGTATCTCTAATTTTCTTGAAGAAATCACTAGTCTCTCCCATTCTTTTGTTTTTCTCTATTTCTTTGCATTGATCACTGAGGAAGACTTTCTTATCTCTCCTTGCTATTC
Source organism: Madoqua kirkii (assembly GCA_006408675.1). Lineage (NCBI taxonomy): Eukaryota > Metazoa > Chordata > Mammalia > Artiodactyla > Bovidae > Madoqua > Madoqua kirkii. The sequence goes on from SJYC01125741.1 coordinate 5,483, forward strand.
TTTGGAACTTGCATTCAAATGGATATATCTTTCCTTTTCTCCTTTGCTCTCCACTTCTCTTCTTTTCACAGCTGTTTTAAGGCCTCCTTGGACAGCCATTTTGCCTTTTTGCATTTCTTTTATTCTTGGGGATGGTCTTGATCCCTGTCTCCTGTACAATGTCACAAACCTCTGTCCATAGTTACGTCAGGCACTCTGTCAGATCTAGTCCCTTGAATCTATTTCTCACTTCCATTGTATAGCCACAAGGGATTTGGTTTAGGTCATACCTGAATGGTCTAGTGGTTTTCCCTACTTTCTTCAATTTAAGTCTGAATTTGGCAATAAGGAATTCGTGATCTGAGCCACAGTCAGCTCCCAGTCTTGTTTTTGCTGACTGTATAGAGCTTCTCTACCTTTGGCTGCATAGAATATAATCAATCTGATTTCGGTGTTGGCCATCTGGTGATGTCCATGTGTAGAGTCTTCTCTTGTGTTGTTGGAAGAGGGTGTTTGCCATGACCAGTGCATTCCCTTGGTAAAACTCTGTTAGCCTTTGCCCTGCTTCATTCTGTACTCCAAGGCCAAATTTGCCCATTACTCCAGGTATTTCTTGACTTCCTACTTTGGCATCCCAGTCCCCTATAATGAATAGGACATCTTTTTGGGGTGTTGGTTCTAGAAGGTCTTGTAAGTCTTCATAGAACTGTTCGACTTCAGCTTCTTCAGCATTACTGGTCAGGGCATAGACTTGGATTACTGTGATATTGAATGGTTTGCCTTGGGAATGAAAAGAGATTATTCTGCTGTTTTTGAGGTTGCATCCAAATACTGCATTTTGGACTCTTTTGTTCACTCTTTTGGAGAAATGGCTGCTCCATTTCTTCTAAGGGATTCTTGCTTACAGTAGTAGATATAACGGTCACCTGAGTTAAAGTCACCCATTCCAGTCCATTTTAGTTCACTGATTTCTAAAATGTTGATGCTCACTCTTGCCATCTCCTGTTTAACCACTTCCAGTTTGCCTTGATTTGTGGACCTAACATTCCAGGTTCCCATGCAATATTGTTCTTTCCAGCATCAGACTTTACTTCTATCACCAGTCACATCCACAACGGGTGTTGTTTTGCTTTAGCTCCATTCCTTCATTCTTTCTGGAGTTATTTCTCCACTGATCTCCAGTAGCATATTGGGCACCTACTGACCTGGGGAGTTCCTCTTTCAGTATCCTATCATTTTGCCTTTTCATACTGTTCATGGGGTTCTCAAGGCAAAACATGTTAGTTCTAAAAGACCTTGTAGGTCTTCATAGAACTGTCAACTTCAGCTTCTTCTGCGTTACTGATTGGGGCATAGACTTGGATTAACGTGATGAATGGCTTGCCTTGGAGACAAACAAAGATCGGCAATGTTTTTAAAATAATCCAACTACTTCTTTTGACATTGAACTATAGTGTAAATAAAGTTCTATATAATCAGAATTGAGTTAGATAGAAAATTAGTTTCTAGGAACTAATGCTTACAATTAAGTTAAATTTTTCAAATATGGCTTTTAATGCAAAGATTTTGTAGCTGAATATAAAATTTTTTAAATGTAAATATATAGTATATTAATCTAGATCCAATATGGAAAGGAAAATATGTAAGAATCTGTAAGTATAAGCAAGAGGTAAAAGCTTGGATGTGCAAGACTTCAACTTCCAAATACAATCAGCAAATTTTAGTGAAGGGTGATGGATATACTTTTGCCATCACTTGCTCAGTAGAATTAAGCCAAATATTTGAAAAGTTATGAACTTCATACTTTAAAATGTCGTCAAATGTAAAACAAGTGAGTTTTTACCAAAATGTTTAAAAGAACCGTGTGATTTTGTGATCCAAGGCTCAAGTAAAATGATAATTGGTCTTATGCATCTATTTTTTATTTTGCTTTTTAAAGATAGTACAGATTTTGGTCTGCATATAATAAATATTTTTAAAGAATATTTGAGTGAAAGAATTGATTTTATAAGAACTGATAACTGTATCCTGGTTTGTTGTCATTCATTTGCTAAGTCGTGTTCGACTCTCTGCAACCCCGTAGTACACTGCAGCATGCCAGGCTCCTCTGTCCTCATCTGTCTCCTGGAGTTTGCTCATATTCATGTCCATTGAGGTGGTGGTGATACCATCCAACCTTCACATCCTCTGCCACTCTCTTATCCTTTTGCCTTCAATCTTTCCCAGCATCAGGGTCTTTTCCAGTGAGTTGGCTGTTCACATCAGGTGGTTCAAGTATTGTAAGAATATTTGAGTGAAAGAATTGATTTTATAAGAACTGATAACTGTATCCTGGTTTGTTGTCATTCATTTGCTAAGTCGTGTTCGACTCTCTGCAACCCCGTAGTACACTGCAGCATGCCAGGCTCCTCTGTCCTCATCTGTCTCCTGGAGTTTGCTCATATTCATGTCCATTGAGGTGGTGGTGATACCATCCAACCTTCACATCCTCTGCCACTCTCTTATCCTTTTGCCTTCAATCTTTCCCAGCATCAGGGTCTTTTCCAGTGAGTTGGCTGTTCACATCAGGTGGTTCAAGTATTGGGAGCTTCAGCTTCAGCATCAGTCCTTCCAATGAATATTTAGGGTTGATTTCCTTTAGGATTGACTGGTTTGATCTCCTTGCTGTCCACTGGACTCTGAAGTCTTCTACTGTACCACAGTTTGAAGGCATCAATTCTTCGGTGCTCAGCCTTCTTTATGGTCCAACTCTCACACCTCAGTTTAGCTTTTCCTTTTTTTGATTAGCTTAATTCCACAATTATCATTTAAATTTTTTGATGTCATAATAAGAGCCATATTTGACTAACATATTACTTCTATGAGAATAGCTTATGTCTGAAAAAGAGAACACTCATAAATCATCAAATCATCATCTTTCAACATAACCTTCTCACATCATTCACAGGAAACATGTAGGATCTTTATGACTGTAATTCAGCAAATTGTAAATAGAATTTTGTAGTTGTTTTGTTTTTGTTTGACAGCTCACCAGAAAATTCAATAAGCAAATCAAATGAGTTCTTTATAATCTCATCATCTAAACTCCATAGGACAGTACATGGACATTACTGTCTCTGATTATAGATGGAAAGAATAGGAAAAACTGATTTATCTCCCTTTCTTGTTTTATCTCAGCCTTGAAGGGGAGAGGGGGCAGTTCTTTGTGCAGTAATTCATGTTGTAACATTAAGAGATGGCTGGATGGCATCACTGACTCGATGAACCTGAGTCTGAGTGAACTCCGGGAGATGATGATGGACAGGGAGGCCTGGCGTGCTGCAATTCATGGGGCTGCGAAGAGTCGGACACGACTGAGCGACTGAACTGAACTGAACTGAACTGAACTGAATGAAGATAATAGGGACCTCCTTCAGAAGGTCCCATGCATGCACTGCTGCACTCAGTGCCCTCAACCCTGCAGCAGGCCATCGTCAACCCATGCCTCCGCCAGAGACTCCTGAACACTCACAGGCAAGTCTGGATCAGTCTCTTGTGGGATCACGGCTCCTTTCCCCCAGGTCCTGGTGCGCACAAGGTTCTGCTTGTGTCCTCGCAGAGTCTGTTTCCCAGTCCTGTGTAAGTTCTGGTGGCCCTACGGTGGGGTTAATGATGAACTCCTCCAAGAGGGCTTATGCCATACCCAGGTCTACTGCACGCAGAGCCCCTGCCCTGCAGCAGTCCGCAGCTGACCCGTACCTCCTCAGGAGACACTCAAACACAGTTCTGTCTCAGTCTCTGTAGGGTCTCTGGGTCCTGGTGTGCACAAGGTATGTTTGAGCCCTCTGAGCATCTGTGGCAGGTATGGGGTTTGATTCTAAATGTGATTTCACCTCTCCTACCATCTTGCTGGCTCAGAGGTTAAAGTGTCTGCCTGGAATGCGGAAGACCTGGGTTCGATCCCTGGGTCAGGAAGATCCCCTGGAGAAGGAAATGGCAATCCACTCCAGTACTCTTGCCTGGAGAATCCCATGGAGGGAGGAGCCTGGTAGGCTACAGTCCATGGGGTCACAAAGAGTCGGACACGATTTGAGCGACTTCACTTTCACCATCTTGCTGGGGCTTCTCCTTTGCCCTTGGACATGGAGTATCTCCTCAAAGTCGCTCCAGCACCACACAGCTGTCGCTCCAGCACCTGCTATCTTGCTGGGCCTTCTCTGCCCTTGAATGTGGAATGTCTCCTTAAATTGTACTTTGATGTGGGGAAAGGGAAATAACCAACTTCAGAAATGCCTCTTCATTTCTGTCTCACTCAAGGTGAAGAAATTGGGAGGACAGCTCTGCTCCATGGTGTCATTCAGGGATTGAGGCTCACTTCTTTCACACAGTGGCCATCTTCCAGAACCTCAGATTTTATATCTTCTTTCATGAAGTGTTTATTCAAAATTTTTCTTCTTCTTCATTGTTTTTTTCCTTTTCCCACTGGCAAGAAGACATAATCTCTTGTTATATATGGCTATAAAATCAACATAATGAAGCCAGAAAGGATGGTACTGTATTATTTCCCAAGATGAGTTCACTGGGGCTTCTCCTTTGCCCTTGGATATGGGGTATCTCCTCAAAGTCTTTCCAGTTTCCCACTTACTGAAGAAAACCCCATTCTGGAAGAAAGAAGGATAAAGAGAGAGATCTTAGTTAGAAAGGCTAAGTCACGATGGGAGAGGGAAATAAAAGACATCAGGGTCAGAGCTAGAGAAGGAACTTGGTGTTCCGTTTGGAGCTGCTGATAATAAATATGGTGTGAAGGAAGCGACTTGGGAAGTGTTGCTACTACTTTGCTAATGGTGAAAGCCCTAATTTTTTGTTTTGCTTTGGTTTCTTAGCTCTGCGGCTTGTGGCATCACAGTTTCCCCACCAGGAATTGGAACTGAGCCCCTGGCAGTGGAAGCACAGAGTACTAATCACTGTCCTGCCAGGGAATTCCCAAAGGTGCTAGTGTTCTTTTCTTTAAATTTTGTTTATTTTCTTGGTTATGTTTGGCTGCACTGGGTCTTCATTGCTTCTTCCAGTTGCAGTGAGCGGGGCCACTCCCTGGTTGCAGTGGGCAGGCCACTCGCTGCAGTGGCCTCTGTCGTTGCAGAACAAGGCTGTAGGCAGATGAGCTTCAACAGTTGTGGCATACAGGCCTAGCTGCCCTAGCACATGTGGAATCTTCCCAGACTGGGGATCTAACCTATGTCCCCTGCATTGGCAGGCAGATTCTTAAACACTGGACCACCAGGGATGTCCAGCCCTAATGTTCTTAGGGTGAAGCAGAGCCCTGTGAAAAACCTGGATTGTACAGAGATATATATAGGGCTGGACAGAGATATATATAGGATATATATAGGGCTTCTTATATATATAGATATTTATATAGGTACATAGGGCTATGTATTTCTATATAGAGATTATATATATATATAGGGCCAGGGCTTCTATATTTTCCTGTATATATAGATATATATGGGGTTAGGGCTTCCCAGGTGGCACTAGTGGTAAAGAACTCCCCTGCCAATGCAGGAGACATAAGAGACACAGGTTCGATCCCTGGATCGGGAAGATCACTTGGAGAAAAGTGTGGCAACCCACTCCAGTATTCTTGCCTGGAAAATCCATGGACAGAGGAGCCTGGCAGGCTACAGTGCGTTGATTTACAAAGAGTCGGACACAACTGAAGCGACTTAGCACATGCATACACGCACATACAAAGATAGCTAACACATTTTCCCTGACCCTAAAAAGAGAGTCAAAGGAATCAGATACGCACAGATGATCACAATAGAAGGGGAAAAGTCCATGTAGATTCAGCAAATGCAGATGGAGTGCTATTAAAGAAATCTGAACCAATTTACACATGAGAAAATCAGGGTCAGCTTCACAAAGGCAGTGACATTGAGGAATAGGCCAGATTGAGTGTGGAGAGATGACTGGGGAACCCATTAACAGGTTGGAGAAAACCCATTAACAAAGACCCGGGGTAGAAAAGCCAGAGGTTTTCAAGTGGTTCAGTGTAGCTGATGTGAGGCCTAAGGTACCAGCAGATGGAAAAGGCAGGAAGGGGAAGGTGGGCTGGACCCCAGGTACCATGCTAGGGAATTAAGACTTTGCAAAGCAGTGGGAGGCACTGAAATGCTTTAAGCATGAGTGTGGCATGATCTTGGCATTCAAGGTTGAAGAAAACTTAGAAATAATCCATTTCTGTCTCCTTATCTTGCAAATGAAGAAGCTGAGACTCAAGGATCAAACCGGATGTCCTGCATTGCAAGCGGATTCTTTACCCTCTGAGCCACCAGGGAAGCCCAAAAGCTGAGGATCAGTTGTATCCAAAGCTATGGAAGTTAAGTGAGCCAGAATTTCATGACTGACCAGTGACTAGCATGGATTTGAATACAGATCCGAATACAGAACCTGTGCTCTCTACCACTCACCATATTATCTCGTCTCAGGATAGAGCACAGAGGGGAGGAGGCAGGGAAGCGAATGGTGTCTGCTCCAAATTGAGAAGCAGGCCAGACATCTATGAGGTGGGTCCACAGAACAGGCCCCTCCACATACTCTGGTGGGAAACCAAGGCTCCAGACAGGGCGGTGACAGGACAGGGCTGTGGTGTGGAAAGATGGTTCTGTCAGCACTGGAGCCCAGCAGCTGTTTTTCCTAGAGAAAGCTGAACCTTCCCTTTCCTGAGGGGAGCCTGGAGCTCCCCTCCCGGCCCCTCACTGCCCACCCAACATTGGCTGTGACCGAGGCAGATGAGAGCCTGGTCCCTGCTAGCTGTCTGTGGGCCCCACCTCACAGGCCATGGGGCTCCAGGCAAACAAGATGGCATGTTTCTAATTTCTGAGGTAACTTTGTTACCGTAGAAACCACCAGGCAAGGAGGAGGGTGAGGGCTTCCCCACAGAGCTGGGCGCCCCCACCCCCACCGCCTCCATTTCTCTCACTGGAGAGAGTGTCACCTGGATGACAGGCAGAAGGTCCAGCCCTCTGTTCTCACTGGGCTCAGAATAGGAGACAGCCCCCCACCCCAACCCCACCCCCGACCCCTATCTCAAAGTCTCCCCCTTCCTCTCTCCCCTCTAAGGCCCTGTCCCACCCACCCAGCCGTCAGACGGGGACCCGTGAGTCAACGTGTGGGCCACTCGGTGGTAACGCGAGCCTTTGCGCTCACACAGCCAGGCCAGCAGCGCTGGCTGTTTACAGACATGTGATCATCTGACGCCCCCAGCGGGGCCTGAGGTTTAGACTGTAACGGTGATATCCTCCCCTCCTTGAGCTCTTGATCCCTCTCAAAGCTGTCTCTGCCACAGCCCTCTTTCTGAAGCCTGTGAAGTCTTCTCGTTTGCCAGACAAGCTGGAAGGAAGTACTGAGAGGGTGAGATATCTGCCCAGGGAATTCCAGCCCCAGAGTCTCTGGAGGGTCAGGGGGGCCCGACAGCTGGCCGCGGCTGCCACACAGGGTGAGGCAGAGGCCGAGGCCTCGCAGGCTCTGATCTGCTTGTGGGCTGGGCGGCTGGCCCTGCGGGGTCCTGGAGGGCATCACTCAGGAGGGAGGAGGGCCCAGTCAGAACCTGAGGGTGGGGGGTGCCAGGGGCTACTCCCCACCACCCCCACCATCAACATGAAATTCACCCTGTCACCAGACTCGGGGAGGTAAGGAGCGGGTAAGACTCTTCCCTCACGACCACATCCTGAGTCCAAATCCAGGAAACTCTGGGTGTCTTTAGGATCCTTCTTTAGAAACCAGTCCTGGCTAAGAGGGATTAGCTCCAGCACAGAGGCCCCACCGGGGCGATTTCACTGAAACCATTCGTCTTCATGTGTGTGTAGACTGTCCTGCTGTCTCAGTCCTTCTCTCCTAAGGAAATAACATTTCCCATCCTCTTAGGAAGAGACGGATTGCTGGGAATCCCTGGCGGTCCAGTGGTTAAGGCTTAATACTCTTACTGCCAGGGGCCTGGGTTTGATCCCTGAGCAGGGAACTAAGGTCTCACAAGCCACGGCAGCACGGCCACACACACACACAAAGATAAATTGTTAGGTGACTCTTAACACCGATGGCATTACCAACTCGATAGACCTGAGTTTGAACAAGTTCTGAGAGTTGGTGATAGACAGGGAAACCTGGCATGCTGCAGTCCATGGGGTCGCAAATAGTCGGACACTGCTGAGCAACTGAACTGAACTCTTAACACCAGATATAAACCTCACTTCTACAAGCACTTGCTTCATTAACCTGGAATCTCGTGCTCAACCAGTAATAGCCCACCCTTCTGAGAACAACCAGGTATCAGCAGCCTCACTCCACTGACCCACTTCCAGAGGGCCATCCATTCCTAAACTCTCTGAAAGCTGACCCAGTGCTGCACTCCTCACTTCCCCAAAGTCTGTGTGAGATGACCCCTCTGCCTTGCTCAGAGACTGCCTTGCAGGAACAGCTCTCCATTGTTGTCCACAGCAAGCAGGGTCACGGTTTCCTTTAAAACTGCCCCCCACCTCCAAATCTTTCTTATAACCCATCACATATTCCTCCAAAGTCTAGAGAATGAACAATACCTTTTTTTTCCAGCTTTGGTATAAAGCTGGCCTAAGCTGGGGCCAGAAGGACCTTCCTTCTTACCCCTCTGGCCTCCTCACAACATCCTAGCTCCATTCTGAACCGACATGAAGCATCCATAAGACAAATAGATCTCTCAATTGATAAAGTGGATCACTTCCCTTGGCATAATTTTTGCCATGGTGCATTATGTCAAAAGGCACCCTCCTCTTACCCCACTAGGCATGAAGACGAGGAGAAAGGTAGAGATGGAGGAGACTTCCCAATACCAAAATGAGATCATAATATACTCATTATGTTATAACTGGCTTCTTAAACTTAATATGCTATAGAACTTTATATGTTCCCCCACAGAAGATGTGACCACTCGCTGTCTGAAACAAGAGTCTGAGAACATTACTGTTTGCTTTGCATCGCTTAGATACTCCATTATTCGGTTAATTGAACTGTTGTTGGATATTTAAGTTCTTTTTGTTGTTGTAATAAACCGTGCTATAGTGAACATTCTTGTGGATGTGTCTTTGGGTGTAAATCTTTCTCATCATAAAGATAACAACAGCCAGCAAAAGGTAACCTCAGCCTTCAATGGCTTGTTCACCCTCCAGGTGCCTCTCTATCCCAGCCTCATCCTTCAGATCCACATGTTTTGAGAGCTGTCGAGATCAACCCACTCCAGTATTCTTGTCTAGACAGTCCCATGGATGGAGGAGCCTGGTTGGTCCATAGGGTCGCAAGACTCAGACGTGAATTAGTGACTGCATCACCGCTACATCTTCAGTCTCTTTCTTGGCGTTTCTATCCACTCCCGGGACACAGCTCTGCAAAAAAGACTCCAGGGATTTCGGTGATGCCATCAATGTCCAGTTTTCACCTTACCCAACAACACACACTGTTCTGAGAATTAAATTCCCAGGCCTCTCCTCAGCCTACAGCCTCCATGAGGTCGGACGCCTGCCCACCTCCCCAGCCTCCCTTCAAGCCATGTTCCCTCTTTCTCTAGAACCCAACCTACTTGTCTTAGTTCCGGGAGTGTGTGGTGACCCCCTCAGGGCTCTTGCTCATGCTGTTTCCTCTGCCAGGAAATCTACGCCCCTTCCATCCCGCCCCCTGCCCACACCCCGCTCCTCACCCTTGCTGACTAACACATACACATCATCCACTGCTCAGCTCAAAGACACTTACTCAGGAAAGTTTCCCAAACACCACTCTCCATCAAACCGAGTATAGCCCACCATTAGAGGCTTATGGAGCACCACCTACTAGCATTAACCACTATATTCTTCTTTTAGAAATATTTGATTATTTATTTGGCTGCATTGGGTCTTTGCTGCAGCACGCCGGCTTCTCTCTAGCTGCAGGGCACAGGCTCAGTTGCCCTGTAGCATGTGGGACATTAGTTCTCTGATCAGAAATTAAACCTACATCCCTGTACATTGGAAAGCACCAAGGAAGTCCTGTGAATCACCATGTTCCAAAAAGTAATTCTTTAATTTCATGTACTGGATTGGTAAGAGAAAAGTTTTTGGCCCACCCAATATAATAATTAATATCATTTTAAATACCTATTTTTTTAATTAATTTATTATCACAAATAATATACCAGTTTACTTTGCCCTTTAAAAACATAGAATATTACAGGTATTGTAGAGCTTTATTTGCCCACTGACCATCTCCTCTCCCAAGTCTCGGTTCCTGCTTCCCCCACTCCCTGGGTAACACCACTGTTAGAAGCTTAGTATGATCAGCATAGGGGTCCAGAGCTTGGCTCTGGAGCCAAACTGCTTAGATTTGATTCCCAGTGCTCCTCCTTCCTAAGTGGGTAAGATTAAGCAAGTTACTTAACCTCAGTTTTATCGTCTGTAAGGTAAGGATTAATAATAGTAACTAATAGTGTACCGCACAATTGCACTCATGTCACATGCTAGTAAAGTAATGCTCAAAATTCTCCAAGCCAGGCTTCAGCAATATGGTTCAGTGAACCGTGAACTCCCTGATGTTCAAGCTGGTTTAGAAAAGGCAGAAGAACCAGAGATCAAATTGCCAACATCTGCTGGATCATGGAAAAAGCAAGGGAGTTCCAGAAAAACATCTATTTCTGCTTTATTGACTATGCCAAAGCCTTTGACTGGGTGGATCACAATAAACTGTGGAAAATTCTGAAAGAGATGGGAATACCAGACCACCTAACCTGCCTCTTGAGAACTCTGTATGCAGGTCAGGAAGCAACAGTTAGAACTGGACATGGAACAACAGACTGGTTCCAAATAGGAAAAGGAGTACGTCGAGGCTGTATATTGTCACCCTGTTTATTTAACTTATATGCAGAGTACATCATGAGAAATGCTGGGCTGGAAGAAACACAAGCTAGAATCAAGATTGCCGGGAGAAATCTCAATAACCTCAGATATGCAGATGACACCACTCTTATGGCAGAAGGTGAAGAGGAAGCCTCTTGATGAAAGTGAAAGAAGAGAGTGAAAAAGTTGGCTTAAAGCTCAACATTCAGAAAACGAGACACCACCCTTATGGCAGAAAGTGAAGAGAAACTAAAAAGTCTTTTGATGAAAGTGAAAGAGGAGAGTGAAAAAGTTGGCTTAAAGCTCAACATTCAGAAAACGAAGATCATGGCATCTGGTCCCATCACTTCATGGGAAATAGATGGGGAAACAGCGGAAATAGCGTCAGACTTTATTTTTTGGGGCTCCAAAATCACTGCAGATGGTGACTGCAGCCATGAAATTAAAAGACGCTTACTCCTTGGAGGAAAGGTTATGAGTAACCTAGATAATATATTCAAAAGCAGAGCCGTTACTTTGCTGACTAAGGTCCGTCTAGTCAAGCTATGGTTTTTCCAGTAGTCATGTATGGATGTGAGAGTTGGACTGTGAAGAAAGCTGAGCGCCGAAGAATTGATGCTTTTGAACTGTGGTGTTGGAGAAGACTCTTGAGAGTCCCTTGGACTGCAAGGAGATCCAACCAGTTCATTCTGAAGGAGATCAACCCTGGGATTTCTTTGGAAGGAATGATGCTATAGCTGAAACTCCAGTACTTTGGCCACCTCATGAGAAGAGTTGACTCATTGGAAAAGACTCTGATGCTGGGAAGGATTGGGGACAGGAAGAGAAAGGGACAACAGAGGATGAGATAGCTGGATGGCATCACTGACTCAATGGACATGAGTTTGAGTGAACTCCAGGAGTTGGTGATGGACAGGGAGGCCTGGCGTGCTGCGATTCATGGGGTTGCAAAAAGTTGGACATGACTGAGTGACTGAACTGAACTGAACTGATATACTTCAATAAAATTTTAAAATAATAATAGTACTGTTGTGAACATGTTGTAAATGTCTTTTGTTTATATTATTCAACATATATGTACATTGCTTTTGGAAGGAGAAGAATTGCTGGATCATAAAGTAGGCATTTGTTTTACTTTCACGAAAATTCCTGAACTTCTCCCATGTGGTTTAACCAATTCACAGTAGTGTTTCAAAGTCCCAGTTTTCCCACATCCCCACCAACACTCAACACAAGTATTTTTCATAATATTTTTCATTTTAGCAGAGGCCGTTTATCTTTTTTTTATATTACTCATTTTAACCCTGTACTCTAGTTTTCTCATGAGCTTCCTTGATGGCTCAGATGGTAAAGAATCTGCCTGCAATATAGGAGACCTGGTTTCGATCCCTGGGTTGGGAAGATCCCCTGGAGAAGGGAATAGCTACCCACTTCAGTATTCTTGCCTGGAGAATTTCGTGGATAGAGGAGCCTGATGGGCTACAGTCCATGGGGTCCCAAAGAGTTGGATATGACTGAATACCTAACACTTTCTAGTTTACCCATATGTTGAACTGTCCTCAGAAAGTCATATTCATTTACAATTTGAAACTATTTTTATTTGTGGTCCTGCATGGATTCTTTGTCTGCTGTCTGTCCACCTGTTTAAACTCTGCATAGACTATAGGAGGGCATTCCTTAATCCCTTGTTTTTCATTACATTTCTTAGAGCTCCATTGAAATTTGGTGTCTGTATTTCACTATTTCCCAACCATGTATTGTGTACATGTCTTCTCACCACTGATGCTGTCCATGTGGAGGACAGAGGCTAGCTCTGATTACCCTTCAGTACTGCTAAAAATGCCCAGAGTAATTATTCAACATTTATTGAATTTGCGTTAGGGTCTCCTATTCATTGAGGACTTAGTTCAGAAAATGGCTTTCTTTGGATTGTTCTGGAGAAGGTTATAACAGGAAAAGATGCTAATGATGGTAATAAGCAGGTTTTGCCTACAAAGGCTTGTCGTTATTTCTCCACACTTTCACTGTGGAGACCCTTTTGAAGCTTCAGTGGAATAGAGGAATTATGAAGATGAAAGTAAGAGACAGTCTGGGGAGGGGTAGGACAGATCAGCAAAATCTGGAAGGCAGAGGCAGAGTCAGAGAATGATGGGGTACTCCATTGTGGAGGTACCGTGGTTTACACTTCAGCTATTTAGACAGTGTTAGCCTGTGCCTTAACTGAGAAGATGCACTCTGTGTACAGTGGACCCAATGACCTGTATTTATGAAATGATAGAGGATTTCGTAAATGAAAGAAAAAGGATCCTTTGAGCAGAAACATTTCATATAAACAAGCAAGTGCTGTACATTTCTGCTTGCAGTGTATGATTTTTTCAAATGTACCTATCACAGGCATCTTACTAGAACAGGGAAATATGTTAGGCTCATGATATTTCTTTGCCAAAAGGTTTTTTCAAAGACAAAGAACAGATTCTATGTGTTTTTTTTGCACCTCAGATAAGTTCAGTTTAGTCGCTCAGTCGTGTCCGACTCTGCGACCCTGTGAATCGCAGCATGTCAGGTCTCCCTGTCCATCACCAACTCCCGGAGTCCCCCCAAACCCATGTCCATCGAGTTGGTGATGCCATCCAACCGTCTCATCCTCTGTCATCCCCTTCTCCTCCTGCACTCAATCTTTCCCAGCATCAGGGTCTTTTCCAATGAGTCAGCTCTTCGCATCAAGTGGATAAATTATTGGAGTTTCAGCTTAAGCATTAGTCTTTCCAATGAACACCCAGGACTGATTTCCTTTAGGATGGACTGGTTGGATCTCCTTGCAGTTCAAGGGATTCTCAGAGTCTTCTCCAAAACCACAGTTCAAAAGCATCAATTCTTCTGTGCTTAGCTTTCTTTATAGTACAACTCTCACATCCATACATGACTACTGGAAAAACCATAGCCTTGACTAGATGGACCTTTGTTGACAAAATAATGTCTGTGCTTTTCAATATGCTGTCTAGGTTGGTCATAACTTTCCCTCCAAGGAGTAACCATATTTTAATTTCACAGCTGCATTCATCGTCTGCAGTGATTTTGGAGCCCAGAAAAATAAAGTCATCCACTGTTTCCACTGTTTCCCCATCTATTTCCCATAAAGTAATGGGACCAGATGCCATGATCTTAGTTTTCTAAATGTTCAGCTTTTAGCCAACTTTTTCATTCTCTTCTTTCACTTTCATCAAGAGGCTCTTTAGTTCTTCTTCACTTTCTGCCATAAGGGTGGTGTCATCTCCATATCTGAGGTTATTGATATTTCTCCTAGCAATCTTGATTCCAGCTTGTTCTTCCAGTCCAGCGTTTCTCATGATGTCCTCTGCATATAAGTTAAATAAGCAGGGCGACGATATACAGCCTTGCTGTACTCCTTTTCCTATTTGGAACCAGTCTGTTGTTCCATGTCCAGTTCTAACTGTTACTTCCTGACCTGCATACAGATTTCTCAAGAGGCAGGTCAGGTGGAGCACTCTAACTTTTTTTTTTTATGTAAAAAAGGAGATTTACATTTAAGGAGCACTAGTTCCATTAGATGCTGTTTGATATCAGTTCCCCACTGGCCTCACCTTCCCTTTCATACATTTCTTCCTGAAACTTCTTCATTCATTCCTGCTTATCAATTAAAATATATGACTAAATTGTTTAAGCTGAACTCCCTGCTTTTTGTGCTGTATATTACATTTTGTTGACCAGATATTCTAGTGAATTTCCTCTTGTGTGTAAAATTCATGGCAGAAAATTGATAAATAATTTATTTTATTTTTGTTCCTGTTTTAAAAAAGAAAACCCAGCAGGCAAAGATACTAAACAGATTGTTTTATTTCTGAAATTTTAGCAGAAATAAGCAAGATGATTAGTTTGAAATGTAATTCACAATCAATGAGTTAAAAAGAAATACATCAGTTGCTAATTACAGCCAATGCAACTAGCCTCCAAAAATGTAATTAGCTTTTGGCATGATTCCAAGTGACTTCTTTATACCTAAATTTCCAAAAATTTTCCAGTGCTATTTCAGGATTTCAAATAGTATCTAAGGAGTCTCCTTGCAACATTGGTTTGAATTCATATGCACAAAAGGTAGGTGGATGCCTCAGAGTTTCTGGAGATTAAGAAGGTCAATCCCATTCCTGTGTATCTATCACAAAAAAACCCAAAATACTAAGTTGAAAAGATGCATACACTCCTATGTTCATAGAAATATTATTTCCATAGCCAAAATATGGATGCTACCTATGTGTACATCAAAAGGTATTCACCTTTTGATGAAAATAAAAATAAAAAAGCTGTGGCATATACATACAGAACTTCCCAGGTGGCACTAGTGGTAAAGAACCCACCTGCCAAAGCAGGAGACATGAGAGACTCAGCTCTGTCCCTGGGTCAGAAGATCCCCTGGAAGAGGGCACGGCTGCCCACTCCAGTATTCTTGTTGGAGAACCCCATGGACAGAGGAGGCTGGTGGGCTATGGTCCATAGGGTTGCAAAGAGTTGGACAGGATTGAAGTGACTTAACATGCACAGAAACACCCATGCATATACCTACACTGTAATATTACTCAGTCATAAAAAAGAACAAAATTGCATTTCACAACAGAGTAGATGGGCCTGGAGTGTACTATGCTTAGTGAAATGTCAGACAAAGGAAAACAAATTCTGAATATCATCACTTATATGTGAAACCTAATAAATAAAGTAAAACATCGAGTATAATGAAACAGACTCACAAATGTACAGAGCAAGCTAATGGTTGTCAGTAGGAAGAGGGAAGGGGAGGGGCAATTTAAGGGTAGAAAATTAGGTACAAACTACTATGTGTAAAATAAATAAGCAGCAAGTATGCATTGTATAGCACAGGGAATAAAGCCAATATTTTATAATAACTTCAAATGGAGTATAATCACAAAAATTTAGAATCACTGTGATGTACACTTGAAACTAATATATTATTATAAACCAACTATACCTAATAAAAATAAAGAAGGATTAAGTTAATAGTCTTGAGTCAAGTTAATGGTTTTGATTTTCCTAGTATTATAAGAAGGGGAAATTTGTTTTTTTTAGTTCCATGGTTTGCTTTTATTTTTAAATCTATTTTTGTTATAATCTATATAAAAAGTCAAAATTGAGCATTTAAAAAATATATAAGTAACTATATTGAAATTATAGCTTCTAAAAATGGTATCCTTAATATTTGCTTTTTATCATTCAGTTCAGTCACTCAGTTGTGTCCGACTCTTTGCGACCCCATGAATCACAGCACTCCAGGCCTTCCTGTCCATCACCAACTCCCGGTGTTCACTCAGACTCACGTCCATCGAGTCAGTGATGCCATCCAGCCATCTCATCCTCTGTTGTTATGATACTGCAAATATAGAAAATATAAAAAACTGAACACAACTTGCAGCGCAATGCCAAAATGTGGCCTGAATATTAACAATTTCTACGTAGCATTTGTACCTACTCCATAGTCAAGCTGCAACCAAATATAAGATAAAGCATTCCTGTGGCAATTCTATTACCTTTACCACCACTTAAGGTTCATTTTTATTATGAAAATAGTAAGTAAGTACAAAAGGAAAGAAAATAGTAGTGTAAAGAACCTGCTGCTGCTGCTAAGTCACTTCAGTTGTGTACGACCCACCAGGCCCTGCCGTCCCTGGGATTCTCCAGGCAAGAACACTGGAGTGGGTTGCCATTTCCTTCTCCAGTGCATAAAAGTGAAAAGTGAAAGTGAAGTTGCTCAGTTGTGTCCAACTCTTAGCGACCCTATGAACTGCAGCCCACCAGACTCCTCCGTCCATGAGATTTTCCAGGCAAGAGTGGGGTGTCATTGCACGTACCCATTATCTAGTTTCAACAATAATGGTTCATGTCTAATATTATTTCATTCATATTCCCACCCAGTTCTTCCCCCTTGTTTTAGTCTATAATTCTGAAGCAAATCCCAGTCATCTTGTTGTTTTAAATGTGTATATTTTATGTGTATTTCTAAAAGACAAGGACCTTTAAAGAATAGAACTACAGTACTGTCACCACACTTACAAATTAATAATGATTCCCTTATTAGCATGTCTAATCAGCATTTCAATTTTGTGTGTCTCATAAGCAGTTATTTTTAAGAGCAGTTTGTTTGAATTCACAGTTAAACAAAATCTGCATTTTGCATGATATGTCTCTTAAGTCTTTTATTTGTGCCCTCTCCCATTTTTCCTTTGCCACTGCAATGTATTTGTTGAAGAAACTGCCATCATTTGTTCTGTAACACTCTGAATTTAGTGTGTTACTTCCTTGTGGTATTATTTAACATGTTCTGGTGTTTTCTGTATTTGATATAAACTAGTAACACAGGGCTTGATTTAAGTTTAATTTTTAAAAAAAAATTTGTCTAGACCATCTTATAGATAGTGATGTGCAGAGTCTATCAGAAGGACATCAAGCTGTTAGTTTCCCTTTCTGTGATTTTAAAATTATTTTTTAAATTCCTGGCACCTGATATAATCAGATCATCCATTATAAAATACCCCATCAACTTTTCATCTAATAATTTCAGCAGCCATTTATGATCTTTGCCTAGATCTATTACATCAAGAAGGAGATACTGTTTTTTAAAGTAATTTATTAAGAGCCAGAATGTAACTGAGTGACACAGCTGCATAATTTGCCTGCTAAGTTTGGTGGCTGAACATTCTCCTTTAAAGCCAAGTCGTGAAGAAGCTTTACTGGCTAAGGAGTAAATAACATCAGCTTAGAATCTCTATGAAAAGAAGCCTTAAGTGACCCAATCATCTTTCTATGGAGTTGGCATTCTCATAGGCCCAAACCTAAAAGGGATATGGTGCCTTTTTTGTTTTTATTTTTGTTAAATAACAAAGCATGGACTTCAGAAACCACATGGACTGTAACCCATCAGGCTCCTCCTCTTCCCAGGCAAGAATACTGGAGTGAGTTGCCATTTCCTTCTCCAGGGGATCTTCCCAACCCAGGGATCGAACCCACATCTCCCACATTGTCAAGTGGGTTCTTTACCATTGAGCCATCGGGGAAGTCCCTTATACTGTACTATCTGTGCATTAATATTTTATTTAAAATAACAACAGAGAGGAGAGTTTTGAAACACCACTGAAACATCTGATGCATTTCTCTGCTGTGGTTTGACAGTGAAGGCAGTGAATAACCCCCATCACTGAGCCTCTCCTGATCATTGTTAATGATTTTCCACTGCCAACCTTGGAACAAGAGAAGGGAAGGAAAGGAGATATGTTGAGAAGGCCTGGGAAGGGTATTTTAATCCGGAGCTACTTAACTGAAAATTTAAGGTGAACTCACTCTTAGCATTGGATTTGGCCCATCTAAATTTTCCTCTAAAAGCACCTGGTGGTGCAGAAGGTCTCTTCACATTCATGACTCTTTAATTCTATATATCTTATTTTCACTATTGGATTTTACATTCCTTAAGGACAAAGGACTTATCTAGGTCTTTGGTTTAGTTCCATATAGAATGTTAAAGATGAACCCAGCTGGACATGATTTAGAGTAGTAAGAACACACTTTATTCAGTAATTTCTGATGGGACAGGAGCTGAGCTCCATTCTGATTTGCACAGAGGTGACTAAGTGCTTTAAAGAGAGAATGGTGGGGGGTAGCCGGAGGGGTTTGCAAACGGGTGCTTTGCTGAGTCAGAGAAGTAAAACGTTACAATGGACTGATCCTCCAAGTGCATTCAGGCTGTGTCTACTGGCTGACAGTTATCTCAGTTAGGATTCTGTCCTCCAGCAGACTGGGAGCCAGGCCCCATGCTGCTGGTGATGACGTTTTAAAGGAACAACTCCCGGGTCCTTGAGAACAACTTCTGAGTTCTAGGAGATACATATTCCTGATCGTAAGTGCTTTGTAGTAAATGCTCTAGGAAATGAAGGTTGGGGGTCTTTTGTCATGGTTTGGCCAGAAAAAGAGTAAATTCTCCAGCAATGATGATCTGCCTTTCTCAGGCTGCATTTTAATACCAGGGGAGGGGCTAGGGTCATCCTGGGGACATGGCCTCTGCTGCTAGAAGCCATACGAGGGTTCAGTCCTCCCTCAGTGCAGAGACATGCGTGGAGTTTGCTGTATGCTGGGGTTCTGCAGTTCTCAAGGGTCTTGAACACTACTTAATGATTTGTGTGGACTGAACACACTTAAATAAATTCCATTTCCTCTGTGCAGAAAGCAAGGGGGTCAGTTAGGATGCCTTCTGCTTTACCTTACTGCCTAGACACAGCTAGGAAACAAGAGTAATATCGCCATTCATTATTTTCGTTCCTGAGGTCCACTTGGCTATTCTTATTATCAAGGACAACTGTTTTTCCCTCCTCTTGAAGGTTAGCCCCTTGATTTGTGAGAGACTATCTCCCTACTACAGATATTTTGATTTTTTGAGACTGTTCAAAATGGATCACTCTATTTTAAATGGTTAACATTTGCAATATCTAGTACAGGATTTGGGGCATTATTAAAAAGAGATAATTCAAATGTCTCTTACTCAGGGAATTGTACCCAACGAGGCAGCACTTCAAAAACTTCCATCAAACTTTTCTTTTATACCATTTATCTCAGTTGTTATGTAGGTATTTATATGATAATTTAAAAACATAGGTCATGGAAACTCTGTCTTCTTCATCACTGAAAGGCCAGCAGCTACCACAGTAACTAGCAGCTGTTAGATATATTCCAGAATGGTCAACTTTATGACAAAATGAATGGCCGTCCATTTACCTTGTCTTTTTATAACATTTTTAGCATAGAAAGGCTATTCAGTAGAAGCACGGTGAATGAATGTTTTCAGAATGTCATGGATCTCGAGTTGTGTTTAGTGATTCTTCTTCTCTTTGTAGATTCCTTACTTATTCCTACCTCTTGGCCTTCAACGTGTGGCTTCTGCTTGCACCTGTTACCCTGTGCTATGACTGGCAGGTGGGCAGTATTCCTCTGGTAGAGACCATATGGGACATCGGAATGGAGCTACCATCCTTCTGGCAGTTGCGATGGCCTTACTGAGTCTTCATTGTTTAGCAGCCTTCAAGGTAATTTTCTTAACGTTAAAATGAACACTGCATTGGAAGAGAGATACTCTATACTCAGTAATGCTTTTTCCCCCCAAGAGAATGTGGATCTAAATTGAATTTATCCTTCTGTCTTAAAAAAACTTTATATTTAAAATTTTTCCAGAAAGGTAATACATATTTTGAAGACTTTAATGGGGTTAGGAGACCAAGGCTATCTTAATTATATAATTTATTGTTTCCACCAACTTTGTAGAAATTGGATCTGAAATTTAATGTTCACAAATGAGAATTTTTTTTTTCTTCAGCAGTTGACTATTTTTTGATGCAATTGTTTCATTTCATGTAATGATAAGTGAGATATTGGTAACATAGTCATAAGTGCTTAAAATATGGTTCAGACTCTACTTACATTAATGAATGCCTGCCTGAGTTGGTTGGGTGATTCTCATTTCAAAAAATACTACTACAAAGCTTTATTAATAGTTTTATTATTGGAAACTTGGAAAAATATTGGAATATGGAAAAATTATTAACTGTAACATTTAAAAATGATCAAAGATGGTGAAGAACTCAAAAATATTTACTTATTCAAAATGGCTACAGCCTTAAGCAAGATGCTTCTTATCTGAAGATGTTCCCATGCCTCCAGGGCAGATGTTAAAAATCCACAGGTTTACTGGCCGAAGGTGACTGATTTGGTTGGGAAAATAGCAGAGCAGGTAAAAAATTCAGGGGGGAGATTTTGGAGGCAAGAGAGCTATAGAAGGGCTGAGATGATACACTCCATACATTCATGGATGACTGCAAAAACAATTAGTGCACATAAGATGCCCTAGAAAGCACAGGCAAAACTGAAAGCCTGGGGAGGCTTGCTTATTTGCTGCAAATTTGAATGAATTCTTTAACCCATATACAGGTTGGGTGGCAGAGGGTAGAAATTTCACTGGCTTGAGTTGTCTATATTTGATTCTGTTGAAATCATTGGCGGATCTCAAAGATATGCTGGCACAAAAGGTATTCCCCCAGGGATTCAGGCAAAAGAAAGAAAGAAACCCAATGAGCAAAAATTTCAGCTGTCTACAGATTTTTCTATTTGTGTCCAGGCAAGCTTATCACATTTTAAAACAGGAAACCATCAGATTTCAGAAGAGCCGAATAGAATAGAGTTCACGGACAGAGGAGCCTGGCAGGCTATAATCCATGGGTTTGCAAAGAGTCGGACACTACTAAGCGACTGGGCACACAGCAAAAACAGCATAGTGTATGGCATACTATACATGGCTTTCAATCAGATTACTGGACATGTAAAGAAATAGGACAGTATGACCCAAAGTCAGGAAAAAGCAGTAGAAAATGGAATAGAATTCAGATTCCAAAGTGTAAGTGTAAGTACACTCATACAAGCTTAATTGATTTTTGACAGTTACTAAGGTAATTCAGTGGAGAGGGAAATGGTAACCCACTCCAGTATTCTTGCCTGGAGAATCCCATGGACGGAGAAGCCTGGTGGGCTACAGTCCATGGGGTTGCAAAGAGTCAGACACGATTGAGCAGCTTTACTTACTTCATTTAAGGTAATTCAATGGGGAAAGGATAGTCTTTTAAATAGAAGATACTGAAATAACAAATTAATCCTTACCTCATACTATACATTTAGAAAGTATTTTTAAGTGAATCGTAAGTGTTAGTGTTAGTCACTACTCACTCGTGCCCATCTCTTTGTGAGTCTATGGCCTGCAGCCCACCAGGCTCCTCTGTCCCTGAGATTTTCCAGGCAAGGATACTGGAGTGGGTTGCCATTTCCTTAAGAGTTAAGCAGAACCAAAGATTCTAAAAGGAAATAGAAGATCTTTGTGAATTTGGGTTCAACAAAGATTTTTATGATACATAAAGTGTAAATTATTTTTTAATAGTTGGTAAATTAGACATCATTAGGGTTAAAAGCTTTGTTCCTCAAACGATGTTAATTAAATCAAATGGCAAGCTACAAATTGGGAGAAAATATTTGCTGGGATATTTAAAGAGTTGTGAAAATTCAAAAATAAGAAAAACAGCTTATTTAAAATGTTTAAGAGATACAAATGGATACTTCACAAGAAAAGATATACAAAGGTTAATGCTGCTGCTGCTGCGGCTAAGTCACTTCAGTCGTGTCTGACTCTGTGCGACCCCATAGAAGGCAGCCCACCAGGCTCTGCCGTTTCTGGGATTCTCCAGGCAAGAACAGTGGAGTGGGTTGCCATTTCCTTCTCCTATGCATGAATGTGAAAAGTGAAAGTGAAGTTACTGAGTCATGTCCAACTCTCAGTGACCCCATGCACTGCAGCCTACCAGGCTCCTCCATACATGGGTTTTTCCAGGCAGGAGTACTGGAGTGGGATGCCATCGCCTTCTCCCACAAAGGTTAATAAGCACATGAAAAAATGCTTGGCATCATTAGTCATTAGGGAAATTCAAATTAAAAACACAAAGAGAACTACTCTACATCCTCTAGAATAACTATAATTTAAAAAATTCACAATACTAAGTGTTGGCCAAGAATGGGGAACAACTGGAGACCTCATGTATTACTGGTGAAAATGGTTCAGTCACTTCGGGAATATTCACCAGTTTGTTATTAATAAAAAGCTAAACATAAAAATAGACAATTCTACTCTGTATCTACTAAAAGGAGTTGGAAACTTTTGTCTATACAGAAGTCTTACACGTAAGTATTCATAGAAGCTTTATTTGTACTACCTGAAAAATAAAAATAATCTAGTGACTTTACCTTGTAAATGGATAAACTTAATGCAGTAAACTATTGAAAAATTTTAAAGGAACAAATAATGCACTGATGAATAAATCAACACAAATGAACCTTAAATACTAAGTGAAAGGAACCTGGCATATAAGATCACATAATGTTTAATTCCATTCACATGAAGTGTCTGTCATTATAATTTTACCTTTCCTAGAGTTTTGTATGTCTAGAAAAGGCAGAATTATAATAACAAAAACCTGGGTTTGGGGATTGACCATAACTTTTGAAGGAACTTTTTGGGGTGTTGAATGCTTTCTAAAATTGGACTGTTATGGTTGAACTACATGCATTTACCAAAACTCACCAGAATATATGTATAAAATGGGTGGATTCTATTGTATGTGAATTGTATCAATAAAGCTATGTTAAAAAAATACTAAAATGTTGCAAATAGATTAAAGATTGAAATGAATACATAACTGAAAATAAAATATAAAACATACTATGTGATCCTAAAAGTGTGATGAAAAAGTCTTTGTTTTTTTATTTGAGATGAAACTTGCATGACATATAATTAACCATTCTGAAGTATATAGTGTTATGGTACTTAGTGTGTCCACAGTCTTGAAGAGTTCACTGCTCTATTTCAGAGCTCTTTCATAACTTCATTAAAAACACCCATGCATATTAAGTAATAACTCCCAACTCTCTCTATCCCATCCCCTGGTAACCTCTAATCTGCTTTCTGTCTCTGTGGATTTGCATATTCTGGATATGAAATAAATTATACAATAACTGCAAAAATATAATATGTAACCATTTATGTCTGACTTCTTTCGCTTTGCTTAGTATTTTTGAAATTCATGCTAGTTATAGTGTGTATCAATTCTCTGTTCCTTTTATGGCTGAATAATATTGAATTTTGTAATATTTTGTTTAAAGCATCGTGGGCATGAAGAAATATCTCCCAATAGTTTTGATTTGCATTTCCTTAATGATCAGTGATGAACATCTTTTCATTTACTTGTTGGCCATCTGTGCATCTTTTTTTGGAGAAATGTCTATTCAGGTCCTTTGGTCTTTTCTTTTTTTTTAATTTGGTTGTATTTTTGATGTTGAGTTATAAGAATTAAGAATATTAAATTCTCAACAGATAGATGATTTGGAAATATTTTCTCCCATTCTGTATCCTGCCTTTTCATTTTGTTTATTGTTTCTTTTGTGGTGCAGGAGCTTTTTAGTTTGATGTAGTTTTACTTGTTGATTGTTGCTTCTGTGGTCTTTGCTTTTGGTGTCATCTCCAAAAAAAATTATCACCAAGACCAATGTCAAGATTTTCCTCTATATTTCCTGCTAGGAATTTTATAGTTTCAGGTCTTTTATTTACATTTAAGGCTTTAATCTGTTTTGAGTTTATTTTTGTGATGTAAGACAGGTAGCCAGTTTTGTTCTTTTCCTTGTGAAAACCATTTCCAACACCATTTATCAAAGAGACCATCTTTTCCCCAATTGAGTATTCCTGGTTACCTTGTCAAATATCAGTTGACCATATTTGCATGCATTTATTTCTGGGCTCAGTTCTGTTCATTGGCCTAACCTATCTTTTTATGCTAGTCCTATCACATTTTGATTACTATAGCTTTGTAATATAGTTTATAATCTATATTATTAGATTAGGGAGTGTGATGCCTCTGGCTTTGTCCTTTTTTCTCAAGATTACTTTGGCTATTCAGGGTTCTTTTGTGGTTTTATAACAGTTTTTGGATTGCTTTTTCTATTTCTGTGAAAAATGCCATTGAAATTTTAATAGAAATTGCATTGAATCTATAGATTGCTTTGGGTATTATGGACATTTTAACAATATTCTTCCAATCCATGAATATAAAACATCTTTGCCAGCATTTTTAAAATTCATATAAATTAGTAATATTTTCTGCATGTTCTTTCTCTTAATCTCGCTCACAATTGTATCAGAGTCCTTACTGGTCTTTTCTAGGCCAAGAACTGCAAAAATAGTTTCCTAAGTATCTTCTTTCTACATACCTAAATTGAAATTGTACTGTAGAGCAAACATGCTGGGGGGCAAATATTTCACCTTCCTTGTCAAAATTTGTTATGAAACTGGAGGCTTTAACTTCGTAAGAAATAATCAGAATGTGTATTTGTTAAATAATAACAAATTTATTTTGTATATTGTTGAATCTTTTTGAGTACTTAACCAAATCTTTACCTTTTTACAAATGTAGTCAGTATTATGGATGTTCACTTTTACTTAATGGGACTGTATTTAATCTCTTTTTTTTTAATTGTATAGAAATTTACAGCAACAATGTCAACACCAGATAAGAAGGCCTCACAGAAGATTGGTTTTCGATTACGTAACTTACTCAAGCTTCCCAAAGCACATAAATGGTGCATATATGAGTGGTTCTACTCAAATATAGATAAGTATGTATCATGGCTCATATCATGAATATCATTTGAATCAGAAGTTTAAGGTTTTCACATGTTAAAAGCCTCAACTTTTTCTAGAGGTCCATTTTGATTCTATTTTTTCCTGAATTTCTTTTCCTATTCCTCATTCTTGCTTGATCTGTTTCTGTTTTTCATGCTTTTCTTGCTTCCTCTCTTTTGGGGAAGAAGTTGTTATAAGTTTTTGTGAAAAATCAAATGACAGTATAATTTCTATATTATAATTTACAAAGACTATGCAGCGGAGATACCCTGAAAACAAAGCACCATTATTTGCAGTGAATGGGACTTGTTCTATAAATCTTAAGATTTTAAATGCTAGTATAGTAGTAGAGAAACAGTTAGGAATAGTAAAAGTGATTCAGGAAGATTTTTAAGAGTCTTTCTATATAGGGGATGATATTCATGCACTTTTTCGTTATGTGTAAGTGTTTAAGGAGACCATAGTAAGAGATTTGGGTGAAATGCAATTATTCAACAACAGAATTCATTGAGGAAAGATTCTGATTTCTCATCCACTGCAATCTGTTCTTATCTAATCCATACTTGTCAGTGGTACTTGCTTTGCTGGCTACTTATCTTTATTTCCTTTCTCTGTTGTTAGCAGTTGCCTACTCTGAACCTTGTTAATCTCATGAACATTCGTATTTAAGCTCAAGACATTCATGTGTCATTACTAAGACTGGTTCCTCATTTCTCAAACTCATCAGTAAAATTGTCGTATTTTTGTCCACAAATTTTTTCATTATCTTAATTAAGAGAGCTCTCAGGTGTCCTAGTATAATCTGTGTTCTGCATTTCCTAAGAACGAATCTTAACTCTTTACAGTCCCCTAGTTTCCTAAAACTAATTTAATATCAAAGCGAACTCCTTGGTGATGGTATTTATTATCTTTGGGACAAAGATACTTTGTAGTTTACATTCTTTATCCTCACCAGATACAATGATAGTGCTAAAATAGCTTCCCAAAGGATAGGAGATTTAATGAAAATCAGTGTCTCCTGGAATCTCAAGCACAGACAGTACCTCTTGAGTAACTTCTACACATTATTTGTTTTATAAATGTAAACGATTTAATTTAACTTTAGCACTTGGAATTTGTGCCCATTTTGTATATATTTTGGGTAAAAGTGAAAGTTGGGTGTCTTGGGATTGATTGATGCTCAAAATTGGAATGCATATTTTGAATTTTATGTCTCAAGCTGTATATTAACTTAAAATACCATTTCTCTTTTACAGACCGCTTTTTGAAGGTGACAATGACTTCTGTGTGTGTTTAAAGGAATCTTTTCCTAATTTGAAAACGAGAAAATTAACAAGAGTGGAATGGGGAAAAATCAGGAGGCTTATGGGGAAACCACGGAGGTAAAAATAATGTTTTTGTTTAAAAGACTAGTAGCAAAACATAACTTTCCAGAGTAGTTATATGTTAAATATATTCTATTGACCAGCGTTAATGTAGATGCTTTTTATATTTAGGCAACTTGTAATTAAATACACAGTTGATTTTTCTTCAGATCACAAGCCTTGAACATAATTTTTTTATATTAGCCGTGCCCCACTAAGAGAAATCCAAGTAAGATGGTAGCCGCTGAGAGAGGGCATCAGAGGGCAGACAGACTGAAATCACATTCACAGAAACCTAACCAATCTGATCACATGGACCGTAGCCTTCTCTAACTCAATGAAACTAAGCCGTGCCGTGTGGGGCCACCCAAGATGGACGGGTAATGGGGAGAGGTCTGACAGAATGTGGTCCACTGGAGAAGGGAATGGCAAACGACTTCAGTATTCTTGCCTTGAGAAACCCATGTTCTGAATAGTATGAAAAGGCAAAAAGATAGGACACTAAAAGATGAACTCCCCAGGCTGGTAGGTGCCCAATATGCTACTGGAGATCAGTGGAGAAATAACTCCAGAAAGAATGAAGGGATGCTGCTGCTGCTAAGTCTCTTCAGTTGTATCCGACTCTGTGCAACCCCAGAGACGGGAGCCCACCAGGCTCCCCCGTCCTTAGCATTCTCAAGGCAAGAACACTGGAGTGGGTTGCCATTTCCTTCTCCAGTGCATGAAAGTGAAAAGTGAAAGTGAAGTCGCTCATTCGTGTCTGATTCTTTGGGACTCCATGGACTGCAGCCTACCAGGCTCTTCCGTCCATGGGATTTTCCAGGCAAGAGTATTGGAGTGGGGTGCCATTGCCTTCTCTGAATGAAGGGATGGAGCCAAAGCAAAAACAACATCCAGCTGTGGATGCGACTGGTGATACAAGCAAAGTCCGATGCTGTAAAGGGCAAAATTTGCATAGGAACCTGGAATGTTAGGTCCATGAATCAAGGCAAATTAGAAGTGGTCAAACAGGAGATGGCAAGAGTGAACGTCGACATTCTAGGAATCAGTGAACTAAAATGGACTGGAATGGGTGAATTTAACTCAGATGACGAGTGTATCTACTACTGTGGGCAGGAATCCCTTAGAAGAAATGGAGTAGTCATCATGGTCAACGAAAGAGTCCAAAATTCAGTACTTGGATGCAATCTCAAAAACGACAGAATGATCTCTGTTCATTTCCACGGCAAACCATTCAATATCATGGTAATCCAGATCTTTATCCTGACCAGTAACACTAAAGAAGCTGAAGTTGAATGGTTCTATGAAGACCTACAAGACCTTTTAGAACTAACAGCCCAAAAAGATGTCCTTTTCTTTATAAGGAACTGGAATGCAAAAGTAGAAAGTCAAGAAACACCTGGAATAACAGGCAAATTTGGCCTTGGAGTACGGAAGGAAGCAAGGCAAAGGCTAATAGAGTTTTGCCAAGAGAATGCACTGGTCATAGCAAACACCTTCTTCCAACAACACAAAGAGAAGACTCTACACATGGACATCACCAGAAGGCCAACACCAATATCAGATTGATTATATTCTTTGCAGCCAAAGATGAAGAAGCTCTATACAGTCAACAAAAACAAGACCAGGAGCTGACTGTGGCTCAGATCATGAAATCCTTATTGCAAAATTCAGACTTAAATTAAAGAAAGTGGTGAAAACCACTAGACCATTCAGTATGACCTAAATCAAATCCCTTATGATTATACAGTGGAAGTGAGAAATAGATTTAAGGGACTAGATCTGATAGAGTGCCTCATGAACTGTGGATGGAGGTTCGTGACATTGTACAGGAAACAGGGATCAAAACCATCCCCAAGAAAAATGTAAAAAAGCAAAATGGCTGTCTGGGGAGGCCTTACAAATAGCTATGAAAAGAGAAGCCAAAAGCAAAGGAGAAAAGGAAAGATATACCCATTTGAATGCAGAGTTCCAAAGAATAGCAAGGAGAGATAAGAAAATCATCTTCAGTGATCAGTGCAAAGAAGCAGAGGAAAACAATAGAATAGGAAAGACTAGAGATCTCTTCAAGAAAATTTGAGATACCAAGGGAACATTTCATGCAAAGATGGGCACAATAAAGGACAGAAATGGTATGGATGTAACAGAAGCAGAAGATATTAAGAAGAGGTGGCAAGAATACACAGAAGAAATGTACAAAAAAGATCTTCATGACCCAGATAATCACAATGGCATGATCACTCACTAGTGCCAGACATCCTTGAATGTGAAGTCGAGTGGGCCTTAGAAAGCATCACTACGAACAAAGCTAGTGGAGGTGATGCATTCCAGTTGAACTATTTCAAATCCTGAAAGACGGTGCTGTGAAAGTGCTGCACTCAGTATGCCCGCAAATT
>SJYC01125742.1:0-27618 GCA_006408675.1 Madoqua kirkii
TGATGTGTATTGTGTTTCACACAGGTAATTTATGGTTTTTGGTAATTACTTTAGGCCATTTGGGGGCTTTTTGCTGTAACTTTACATGTTTGAGTAAATTGAACCACACTGTTTCTGATTATTGTCAGAATGAGGTATTAGTCACTATTTTATTATTTAGTTATAATTCTGCAGTTTGTCATTATTTCTCTTGTTAATTTATCTTCTGTTAATAGGGTTACCATAACATTGTTGAATCTGAGAGTTCTTTACTTCATCAAGATAAATTAACAGTTTAAGTCAAGTCTTTATTATCAGCAAAAGTTTGTAGTTTTTCTTTTTTTTGAGGAAGCTGATGTACACTACAAATTATTGATATGATATACTTTTTTTGAATATCCTAAAAAAAGAAGCCAGGAAAGAGTTTAGCAGGAAATGTGCAGAATACTCAGCATTCTAAAATCATTCCCAGTGAAAATATCAGTAGCCGTTTTTTTAAAAAAAAGAAACAACTAGACCAACTCATTCTAAATTTCACATAAAGAGAAGAAATCAAGCAGGAAGAACTAGGAAAATTCTGAAGACACAAAGTAATGAGGGGAGATTATGTAGTATCATACATGTTTGAAGTATGTATTATCTCATATTAATGTTGATATAACATGATCATAATCAAAATGATGTCATAGTGGTACTTGAATAAAAAGATGAATTGAAAAGGAGAGAAATTCCATGAAATTAACACAACTCTGTAAATCAGCTATACTCTAGTAAAGTTAAAATATCTATTGAATCAAAGATGTCCACAGAATTTTAATACATAATAACACTGATTGCATCTCAGGCATACACAGGGGAGAAGGAGGTTAAATTATTTATTCAGTGGATATTAAGACCACTCTGAAGCAATCTAAGAAAACACAAGTTGATGTCATACCTCAGACCTTTCCTTATAACAGGAGAGATTTAAAAGGATCAAAGATTCAGACTTTTTAGATGAAACAGTAAAACTACTAGAGGAACTTGTAGGAGAGTTTTACTTAATCTTCAATTGGGGAGGATCTTTTTAATTGTCCCCAGAGCTAGGAATCATAAAAGAAAGATTGATAAATTTGATTTTGTAAAAAAAAAAGCATTCTGCATTGCTCACCCCCAAAAAACCCGATAAAGTCAAAAGACAATGACAGAAATATTTATAATTCTTACCACAAAGGACCAATTTCTAAATATGTGAAGAACTACGAATCAGTTCAGTTCAGTTCAGTCACTCAGTCGTGTCTGACTCTTTGCAACCCCACGGACCGTGGCACGCCAGGTCTCCCTGTCTATCACCAACTCCTGGAGTTTACTCAAACTCGTCCTTTGAGCTGGTGATGCCATCCAACCGTCTCATCCTCTGTCGTTCCCTTCTCCTGCCCTCGATCTTTACGAATCAGTAAAAACTATCGAGTAACCTGTAATAAAAGTCTGTTTATATAAACAGTACCTAAGAAAGGAGAAAGAAGTGGCTCTTCTAAACAGATGAAAGAGTTCAATCTCACTTATAATGGGAAATACAAAATCAAAGTATGTCAAGATCCTGTTTTTTAGCTATCAGAACAGAGTTCCTAAACTTTGAATATATTAAGTTGGCAATGGTGTGGTGAAAAAGCCACTGTTGGTGGTGAGAGGGTAAGTTTATGTAACCTCTGTGGAGGGCAGTTTAGTAATACCTGCAAATTTGCAAATTCCCATACCTTTGACTTAGTACTTCTATGAGTACTTATATATGGATGAAATGACATGTACAGTGCTATTTGTAGAAGCAAAAGATTTTTTAAAACCTAAGTGTCCATAAATAGAGGAATGATTAATTAAAGTAGGATACCTCAATATAGGAGAAAACTGAAATCATTTAAAATCAGAGAAAGTTTCTTATGTACTGCTAAGATACTTTAAGAAAGCAGAATACACAACAGAGCATATTGTAGCTATTTGAGAAAACTAGGAAGGGAACATACGTATTTCTTGCATGTATATTTCTAAAGTAATATCAATAAAGGGCATGTACAAAATTTATTGTCATCATCTGGAAGACAGGATAGAAAACCGAGGGACAAAAATGTTAGAGTTTTCTTTTTTTAATCTCATTTAATTAGTTATTTTTGGCTGTGCTGGGTCTTCATTGCTGCACGGGCTTTCTGTAGTTGCAGTGAGCGAGGGCTTTCTTCCTTGCAGTTTACAGGCTTCTCAGTTGCAGTGGCTTCTCTTGCTGAGGGCGTGGACTCTAGAGTGTGGGCTCAGTAGTTGCAGTGCATGGGCCTAGTTTCTCTGTGGCATGTAGTATCTTCCTGGACCAGGGTCAAACTAGTGTCCCCTGCATTGCAAAGCAGATGCTTGACCGCTTGACCACAAGGGAAGCCCTAGAGTTTTCATTGCCTTTTGAACCTTTTAAATTAGAAGCCTATGAATGTATTTATTATGCAAAAATGCTATTTAAATAAAATTCAGTTACCAAAAGTATGTATTATATCCAGAAGGTATGAAGAACTCTGAAAATTCAGTAATAAACCTCAGATAGGGGAATTCCCTAGTGATCTGCTTGTTAGGGATCCACATTTTTCACTGCAGAGGGCACACGTTTGATCCCTGGTTGGGGAACTTAAATTCTGTATGCCACGTGGTGCAACCCCAAAATAAAAAGAACCAAACATCCCATTTAACAAATTGGTAAAAAAAAAAAAATTTTAATAGATAATTCATCAGTGATGTAGAGATACATATAAACCAATAAAAGGATATTAAACATAATTAATCATTAGGAAAATGCAAATTAAAACCACAGTGTTTAAAAATTTACATGACTAAGCATGCCAAGTGTTGGTGAATCTATGGGAAAACTTGAACTCTTGTATACTGCTGATGGGAATATAAAATGGTATAACTACTTTGAAAAAACTGGCAGTTCCTGTCCCTTTCTTTTTTTTATAAGACTTTTTAAGAGCAATTTTAGATTTGCAACAAAATTGAGAGGAAGGTACAGAGATTTTCCATTTACTGCCCCTCCCCCCACATAGGTGGCCTCCCTCATTGTTAGTATCCTCTATCAGAGCGGTCCATTTGTGACAATTGATAAACCTGCATCAACACATGATAATGATCCAAAGTCCACAGGTTACATTAGAGTTCACTCTTGGTGGTGTGCATTCTATGGGCTTTGACAAATGGTGACATAGCCACCATTATAATATCAGTATTTTAGAGAGTATTTCCACTGCCTTAAAAATTCTCCAAGTTCTACCAGGTCACCAACTGCTGGTAACCATGGATCTTTTCATTGTCCTCATAGCTTTGCATTTTCCAGAATGTCATATATTGGGATCACACAAAGTGTAGCCTTTTCAGATTGGCTTTGTTTACTTGGTAGGATGCATTTCAGGCTCCTCCATGTCTTTTCATGGTTTTAGAGCTCATTCTTCCTTTTTTTTTTTTTTTTTTCAACTTTTAATTTTGTCTTGTGGTATAACCAACTAACAGTGTTGTGATAGTTTCAGGTGAACAGTGAGGGGACCCAGCCATGCATATACATGTATCCATTCTCCCCCAAATTCCTCTCCCGTCCAGGCTGATTGATATCTTCATATGTTCATTATCTTGATTGTAGTGATAGTTTTACGGATATATATTTTATGGCATGAAAGCTATGTTTAAATACCTTTGGTTCATCCTAGAATTTGAAAATAGAAGATGGGCCCTAAGAATAAGAGTACATTCAGTATTCATACTTAAAGACAGAAAATATAGTTAAAAGTTTACACGGTGGCAGGTCTCATCTTTAATTCCTATATTGATATGCTCACTAGGTCACAGGGAAAATATCATGTTCTTTTGAATAGAATATTGAAATTGAACTTTGTTCTTAAGAGAGGACTTGGGATCCAGATGCAGTTTTGTCAAAGGATGGTAACAGTAGATCCTCCTGCTTTGTAGGAAGAAGCAATCTAGACTCTCTTATGTATCTTTCAATCTTGCAAGATCTTATTTTTAAGACAACATAAAGGTAATTTACTTTGAAGAGAAAATTATTATTTTTAAGAACCCGTTTTTAAATACAGTACTTAGTGAAAGAAATAAAAGGATTAATGATATGGATGGTGTGACTTGAAGTTTTTATATAGGACAGTTATCACTTTATATGATTTTTATAATTTATTCTAGATGTTCTTCTGCATTTTTTGAGGAAGAGAGATCAGCATTAAAACAGAAACGGCAGAAAATAAGGCTCTTACAACAAAGGAAAGTTGCAGATGTTTCACAATTCAAAGATCTCCCAGATGAGATTCCTTTGCCCCTGGTTATTGGAACCAAAGTTACTGGTAGGTAAAGATAAGCTTATTACTATTTTGACTTGTGGGTTTTCACCAAGATAAACCTTTATTAGACAAATGGCCTTTACATTTAGAAAGCTTAAACTATATTTCTGTAGCAGTATTCTGTAGAGGTTACTGTTCTTCATCTGTGAGGTCTGTTTTTTAAAGTAGTTGCATAAAAGTGTACATCTTCAAAGCAATGTCTTCCACAAC
Source organism: Madoqua kirkii (assembly GCA_006408675.1). NCBI lineage: Eukaryota > Metazoa > Chordata > Mammalia > Artiodactyla > Bovidae > Madoqua > Madoqua kirkii. The sequence goes on from SJYC01125742.1 coordinate 4,542, forward strand.
GTAAACTGCCACAAAGATGAAATTTAAAATTAAGTGTAATGTTTAAATTGTTAAAATTTTGTTTGGTTTTTGCTTCTATATTATATTGATTTTCTTTTCTGATCAGTCTTACCTGATTAGTTCACAAACATGATTGTTCTTATGATCTTTGGGTTTATAAATACTCCATTTCTAATGACTAAATGACTAAACTACCTACTGAATAATTTAGTTTGCTCAAAATTTTGTAAAGATGTAAATTCTATCAGTTTGTAGGTAGTGATTCTATATGGTCACTTCAGTTACAACATTGAAGGAAAGTGCCACTAAAATCTCAAGTTTAAGTTAATCCTTAATAATTTGGTAATCTAAAATTATAATTTATGCAATACAAGCAATAGCAAGGTGTTCAGTGAGTAGACAGAGTTAAAGTTTGAAAAAAATCGCTGGATTAATCAGAGAGTATTTTCTGGAGGAAAGGGAGCTTTGAATTACATATTTATATCATTTTTTCCTGGTTATAAAAGTGGTACATTTTTTCATTATATTATAAAAATGGGTAGTGAAGAGGAAAAGTAGACAACAGGGAAAAGGCTATATCATGCATATAAAATGCAATTGGAAAAGAGAAGAATGCATTTAGTCATAACCCATCATGTACAGAAGTTATAGGTGATATATATGATCTCTCCCTTAACAAAATTAGTCTGGGAGTGAAGATGGAGATAGAGTGAAGAAGAGATAGCTTTCCTGAAAAAATGTGTTAGTTCTAAAAACTCCCTATAAATAAGTACACATACAAAGTCTACAATGTAGACTAATCAGAGAAATGCTGACACGAATAGAGTGACTCATAGACCCAATTAGGAAATCCTTAAAAGTTAATTGCTCCAGAATTTTAAGGACTAGTGGTATTATTTGATAAGAACTGAAATTTTTACAGAGGATCAATAAATAGGTACTTTTTTACAGTGCAGAATGGGGGACTAGACGTATCGAGATATGAAAGAAGTTTGTAGGAATCAACAAACTTTTGAAAGTTTCAATTTGGTCTAGGGGAGGCATCAGCATATGATAAAAAATTACTAAACCTATGAAGAAACAGAAAACAGGTTCTATAGTTAAGACCAAAAGCAATCAACAGAATTAGTTGCTAGGCTGACTCAGATATTGGAATTAGTTTCAAAATATAGGTTATAAAACATGTTCAAGAACTTAAATGTAAATATGGTCATAATTAATGGGGATATCACAGTAGAAAAATGGAAATTACTTATATAAAACAAATAGAAAATTAAAAGTATAGTATCTGAAAATAAAATTTCTAAACGGGCTTAAAAGCATATTGAAAACAACAAAAAGTAAGAGTCAGTGAACTTCAGAATAAATCAGTGTAAATGATCCATTGTGAAAACATGGAGGAAAAAAGTGGAAAAAACATTCGTAGAGCCTCAAAGACCTGTGGGACAATATTAAACAAATAAACATAATTAGTGTTCTTAAACAAAGAGAGGCAAAGACAAATGGCCTTTACATTTAGAAAGCTTAAACTATATTTCTGTAGCAGTATTCTGTAGAGGTTACTGTTCTTCATCTGTGAGGTCTGTTTTTTAAAGTAGTTGCATAAAAGTGTACATCTTCAAAGCAATGTCTTCCACAACGTAAACTGCCACAAAGATGAAATTTAAAATTAAGTGTAATGTTTAAATTGTTAAAATTTTGTTTGGTTTTTGCTTCTATATTATATTGATTTTCTTTTCTGATCAGTCTTACCTGATTAGTTCACAAACATGATTGTTCTTATGATCTTTGGGTTTATAAATACTCCATTTCTAATGACTAAATGACTAAACTACCTACTGAATAATTTAGTTTGCTCAAAATTTTGTAAAGATGTAAATTCTATCAGTTTGTAGGTAGTGATTCTATATGGTCACTTCAGTTACAACATTGAAGGAAAGTGCCACTAAAATCTCAAGTTTAAGTTAATCCTTAATAATTTGGTAATCTAAAATTATAATTTATGCAATACAAGCAATAGCAAGGTGTTCAGTGAGTAGACAGAGTTAAAGTTTGAAAAAAATCGCTGGATTAATCAGAGAGTATTTTCTGGAGGAAAGGGAGCTTTGAATTACATATTTATATCATTTTTTCCTGGTTATAAAAGTGGTACATTTTTTCATTATATTATAAAAATGGGTAGTGAAGAGGAAAAGTAGACAACAGGGAAAAGGCTATATCATGCATATAAAATGCAATTGGAAAAGAGAAGAATGCATTTAGTCATAACCCATCATGTACAGAAGTTATAGGTGATATATATGATCTCTCCCTTAACAAAATTAGTCTGGGAGTGAAGATGGAGATAGAGTGAAGAAGAGATAGCTTTCCTGAAAAAATGTGTTAGTTCTAAAAACTCCCTATAAATAAGTACACATACAAAGTCTACAATGTAGACTAATCAGAGAAATGCTGACACGAATAGAGTGACTCATAGACCCAATTAGGAAATCCTTAAAAGTTAATTGCTCCAGAATTTTAAGGACTAGTGGTATTATTTGATAAGAACTGAAATTTTTACAGAGGATCAATAAATAGGTACTTTTTTACAGTGCAGAATGGGGGACTAGACGTATCGAGATATGAAAGAAGTTTGTAGGAATCAACAAACTTTTGAAAGTTTCAATTTGGTCTAGGGGAGGCATCAGCATATGATAAAAAATTACTAAACCTATGAAGAAACAGAAAACAGATTCTATAGTTAAGACCAAAAGCAATCAACAGAATTAGTTGCTAGGCTGACTCAGATATTGGAATTAGTTTCAAAATATAGGTTATAAAACATGTTCAAGAACTTAAATGTAAATATGGTCATAATTAATGGGGATATCACAGTAGAAAAATGGAAATTACTTATATAAAACAAATAGAAAATTAAAAGTATAGTATCTGAAAATAAAATTTCTAAACGGGCTTAAAAGCATATTGAAAACAACAAAAAGTAAGAGTCAGTGAACTTCAGAATAAATCAGTGTAAATGATCCATTGTGAAAACATGGAGGAAAAAAGTGGAAAAAACATTCGTAGAGCCTCAAAGACCTGTGGGACAATATTAAACAAATAAACATAATTAGTGTTCTTAAACAAAGAGAGGCACAATGGCATGTAAAAAGACAAAAGATTTGATTTTTTTACTTCCAGTTTGATTGAGATATAATTGACATACAGTACTATGTTATGCCCAGAGTCCGAGTCCCCAAAACTGAGAGAATAAGATGTCCACAGCAATGTAAAAGCATGAAGGGGTTTTATTGCTGGCTCTAGCTAGGGCTCCTGTCTCACCCAGCGCAGTGGAGTCTGACAAGAGCCAGGAGCTCTGAATCACTTTGAAACAGGCAGGTCTTAGTACAGCTGACGGTACTGGTTGGCTGAGCCCTACGCGCGCACGGTTTTCGAATTACACAAGTCACAAAATCTCATTGGCTCGGGTTTGAATCCCAATTCTGATTGGCTCGTGTTTGGCGCCAGTGGAACTTTCCCAGGGTGTGGTTTCCCGGAATCATGCCGAATCTTAGGCTTTTGAGCCTGTCATGGCTCCGGTCTGTCTCTAACATACTATAGCTTCCCAGGTGACACAGTTGGTAAAGAATCCGCCTGCCAGTGCAGGAGACACAAGAGATGTAGGTTTGATTGCTGGGTCAGGACTATCCCCTGGAGGAGGAAATGGCGACCTACTCTAGTATTCTTGCCTGGAAAATTCCGTGGACAGAAAAGCCTGGTGGGCTACAGTCCGTGGGCTCTCAAAGAGTTGGACACAACTGAACGCATGTGCATGCACACACATGTGCACACGCACAAACACAAGAGTCAAGTATAGGTCATAAAGATTTAACTTATATCCACAAAATTTCCTGACCTCAGAGAAGTGGCCTTTTGTAAGAGAACTCCTGTGCTTCCCAGCAGCTCACTTCCCTCTGGTCACCAGAGCTGTATTCTCTAGGGGTGCCCCTATGTGGGCTGCCTGGATCCTTCTGTTGTGGTGGACTTTTTATGGGCAGTCTGGTAGGTATGGCTGACCCTCCTTCTGGTTGGTTTCTAGGCTCTGCCTTGTGGAAGGCTTCTGTCTGTGGGCTAGGTCATCAGGTGGCTGGTTGTGGAAAGGGGTGAGGAGTCCTGGGACTGATGCTGGCTCCCTGGTGGGTGGAGCTGGTTTTGGGGTGGGTAGTTGCAGATCTAGATCTGGGGTCCCAGATCTAGTGCTGGTGGGTGGGCCAGTTTCTGGCATGGCTGCCTGGGGGTGGGGATGTGGTGTAGAATATCCCAAAGTTTGTGTCAAGGGATCTGGGTCTTGGGGCTACTGGTTGAGGGGTCCAGAGCATCAGTAGCAGCTATCAGCCTGCTGTTGGCAGACCAGAGCCCCTGGTATTCCCTGGCCTCGTGTCCCACCACTGGGGGACCGGGGCATTTCCACCATGCACAGCTAGCTGAGGGGCCAGAGGTGTCCCAGAGGTGGTATTAGCCTGCTGGTGGCCAGTGCCAGGACTCAGTGGGTCTTGGGGCTGGTGCCAGCCTGTTGGTGTGTGGGCTGCATCCTGAAGTAGCAGGCCCTAAAGCTGTGGTGGTCCTGGGGCTGGCATCCACCCAGTGGAAGATGAGACAGGGTATCAGATCCCCTAGCTGGTGCCCACCCCTTGGTAGGTGGAGCCGGATCCTGGATCCTCCGTCTGCAGGACTGGGACACTGGAGCTGGTGCCCGTCCCTGAGGCTAGTGCCAGCTCACTGGTGGGCGGAACCAGTCCCAAAGCCCCTGGCTACAGGGCCCTAGGGGTGCTTGGTGTCAGTGGTCCGTCCTGGGCCCTCTGGCAGATAAGTCCAGGGCCTGAAGCGCCTGTGGGCTCAGGAACTCCCTGCTGGCCAGCTGGTGGGCGGGGCTATGTTCCCGCCCAGATAGCTGCTTGGCCTGAGGTATCCCAGCACTGGCCCCGAGAGGCTGGGGGTGGGGCCTGGCCTGAGCCTACTACCTTAGAGTGAAGATTAAAAAATGGCGCTTACCAGCGCCAGTGTCATGGTTGAACAAGCTTCCAGAAATGCCTGCCACAAGTGTCTTTTTCCCCTGGATGAGCTCCACTTGGCTCCTGCCTCGCAAGGAGGCTCTCTGAGATCAGCAGGTGGGTCTAATCAAGGCTCCTTTTGAATTACTGCTCTTGACTGCGTCCCAGAACGTATGTAGTTTTGTGTGCACCGTTTAAGAATGGAGTTCATTTCCCACAGCACTCTGGCTCTCCTGAATGTACGCTTTGCTGGCCTTCAAGGGCAAACGTTGTGGGGTTTGTTTTCCCAGTGCAAGACTTCCAGTTTGGAGAGCCACAACTGGAAGTTTGTGGAGTTCAGATCCCTTGCTCTTGGGAAGAACTTCTGCAGTTGTGATTATCCTCCCCTTTGTGGGTCACCCTTGTGGAGGTATAGTTCTTGACTGTACTGCATCCCTGTCCCTCCTTCTTGTCTGGTTAGGTTCCTTTATGCCTTTAGTTGTAGAAAATCTTCTTTGCTTGCCTTTTGGTCTTTCTCATCAACACTTGCTCTGTAATAGTTATAATTTTGTTGTGCCACTGGGAAGAGGTGAGCTCAAGATCTTTCTACTCCGCCATTTTGGCCACTTTACTCAAATTTAATATAAAAATAAAGTATGGGTCTTTAATACTCTGGGCTTTCTGGGTTACTCAGTGGTAAAGAATCCACCTACCAATGCAGGAGATGCAAGAGGTCAATCCCTGGGTTGGGAATATCGCCTGGAACAGGGAATGGCAACCCGATCCAGTATTTTTGCCTGAAAAATACTGTAGCCCGTCAGGCTCTTCTGTTCATGGGATCACAGAGTAGGGTACAACTGAGTTATACACACAGCACATACCACACCTTAGTACTCTAAACCCCAAGTCATACAACCCACATGTATACAAAACCCCACAATTAGAGCAAATCTTGAAAGCAATCTTAGGAAAACAATAGATATGAGGAACAGTGATACAAATAGCTGCTGACTTCTCATGGGAAAAGAACACTAGATGTTACACCAAATGAAAATTTCAGATTGAGGGGAAATGATACCAAGTGGAGCCTTAACTATAGAGTAAGAACTCCAGAAATGGTAAATACATGCATAAAATATAACTGTTGTGTTTCAGGTTTCTTAAATTTGTTGTGAGGGCATGTAGTATTAATTATTATTAGAGTGTAATAAGTGAAGAGTGCCTATTATAAGCCTTAGAATATTAAGGTTCAAAAACCTTAGTGTACATCAGATTAGCTGGAGAGCTTTATAAAGGACAGACTGCTGGCCCCTGCCCTAGAGTTTCTGATTCAGAAGAGTTAGGGGTAGAGCCTGAGAATTTGCATTTTAAGAAGTTTCCAAGTATCAGGTGTTACACTGCTGGAGTGGGCTGTACTTTGAGAACTAGTAAAGGAATTTCTTTATCATTTTTTAAATTTAATTTTTATTGAGGTAACTTTGGTTTATAACGTAAGTTTCATGTGTATATTTTCTCTTCTTCTTACACTGTAGCATGCTCACCACAAAAAATGTAGTTCTTATCTCTCACCATACAGGTGACTACTCTGTTTCATGGCTGAGTGGTTCCATTTGTGGTAATCACTATTCTTTTTTTACAGTGGAGCTGTATTTAGTGTGTATGTGTGTCTGTGTGTGTAGCATATCTTTTTCCATTCATTCATTGATAGACACTTAGGTTATTTCCATATCTGGGCTGTTCTAAATAAAGCTGTGATGAACATAGAGGTGCATATATCTTTCTGAACTAGTATTTTTGTATTCTTCGGATAAAAACACAAGGGGGATAGATATCAATAGATCATGTGATAGTTCTAATCTGAATTTGGAGGGGACTGTTTCTCCATAGTGACTGCATCTGTTTACACAATGTATGAGGGTTTCCTTTTCTCCACATCCTTGCCAACCCTGTTATTTCTTGCCTTTTTGATAATAGCCATTCTAACAGATGTGAGGTGATATCGTGTAGTTTTTTTTTAATTGAAGTACAGTTAATAAACAATTTGTGAATATAATTCCCTGTGCTTTACAGTAAATCCTTGTTGTTTGTCTGTTTTATGTATAGTAGTTTCTTAATTCTATATCCTTAATTTACACCTCACTCTCACCTTTTCCACTTTGGTAACTCTAAGTTTGTTTTCTATGTTTGTGAGTCTGTTTCTCTTTGGTATATAAATTCATTTGTATTATTCTTTCAATTCCATATACAAGTGATATCATATAATTTGTCTGTCTGACTTACTTTGCTTACTAATATTCTCTTCGTCCATCCATGTTGTTGCAAATGTTTCATGCTTTTTTATGATTGAGTAGTACCCCATTGTGTGTGTGTGTGTGAGAGAGAGATATGTGTGTATATATATATATATATATATATATAGAGAGAGAGAGAGAGAGAGAGAGAGAGAGATTCATATCTTCTTAAACCAGCCATCTATTGCTGGGCATTTGAGTTGTTTCTGTCTTGGCTATTGCAAATAATACTGCTATTTGCAATGCTGATGAACACTGGGGTGCATGTAGTTTTTCAGATTAGAGTTTTTCTCATTCCTGGATAAATACTCATGAGTGGGATTGATGGATCATATGATAACTCTATTTTTTGTTTTTTAAGGAACTTACAGACTGTTTTCATTGTGGCTACACCAATTTACATTCCCACCAATAGTGTATAAGGGTTCCCTTTTTTCTACACCCTCTCCAACATTTTCTATTTGCAGACTTTTTAATGATGGCCATTCTGACCAGTGTGATGTGGTACTTCATTCCAGTTTTGATTTGCACTTCTCTAATAACTAACAATTTTGAACATCTTTTCATGTGCCTTTTGGCCATCTGGGTGTCTTCATTGGAGAAATGTCTATTTAGATCTTCTGCCCATTTCATGATTAGGTTGTTTGGTGGGGGTTTTTTTGTGTGTGTTTTTCTAAAATTGTGTCTTGGTTTTGATTTGCATTTCTTAACAATTAGTGATGAATATTTTTTCATGTACCTGTTGGCCATCTATATGTCTTCCTTGGAAAAATGTCTATTCAGCTTTTCTGCCCATTTTTAAATTGGGTTGTTTCTTTTTGTCGTTGAGTTCTTTATATATTTAAGATATTAGCCAATTAATGTATATACGAGTTGCAAATATTTTCTCCCATTTGGTATGTTGTCTTTTCATTTTGTTGATGGTTTCCTTTGCTGTGCAGAAACTTTTTAGTTTGATATGATCCCATGTATTCAATTTTGCTTTTGTTTCCCTTGCCTGAGGAGACATATCCAGAAAGATATTGCTAAGATCAATGTCAAAGAGCATGCTACATGTGTTTTCCTCTAGGAGTTTTATTGTTTGAGGTCTCACATTCAAGTATTTAACCCATTTTGAGTTGATTTTTCAGTATGATGTGACGTAGTGGTTTAGTTTCATCTTTTGCATCTGGCTGTCCAAGTTGAAGGAATTACTTTTTTAAGTGTTCAGAGATATACCTAAAAAGCCAATAAATTGACATACTAACAAATTCTCAGTTAAGTGAAAAGATGACAGGAAAGAAAGTACAGAGAAATAGAAAGTAAATAGCAAGATGGTAGACTTATATCTCGCCCTTTTAAAATTATATTAAATCTCAATGAACTGAGCACTATACTTAAAAAGTAGAGATTATCAAACTGAATTTTTTTTTTTTAAGTCACACTTAACTACAGTTGACCATTGAACAGCATGGATTTGTCATGTTTAATGTGTGAATCCATTTATTTGTGGATATTTTTTCAGTATCATTGACAATTTTGGGGGAGATTAAACTTGCAGATGAATTGCTTAGCCTTGAAATATTGAAAAAAATTTTAAAAGTTAATATGGCATGAATGCAGAAGATATATGTAGACATAGTCTGTTTTATCACTTGCTTCCCATAAAATACAACAGTAAAATTTATCAAAACTCTCCCACAAACATAGTCTATACATTTACCATTGAGATAAATGGAAGCAAACATAAGATGCTGTATTAAATTGTAACTTCTCACAATTAACTGTAGTACACACTGCACTGCTGTAAAAATTTCATAGCAACCTTCTGTTGCTATTGCAGTGTTTCAAGTATCTGCTTAAAATGCTGTGTAATAGTAATCATCTCCATGTGATCAGTTTGTCTGCAGCAAAATGCATGTGATTGCCTTAAAAAGTGATTTCGTATAGTTCTTAGATATTTTTCATTATGTTTAGTGCAACACCATAGACTATGAATAATTTCATAGGGCCCATGTGAAGTACCATAGTGATGCTGGAGTTGCTCCCAAGAAGCAGAGAAAGGTTATGACATTACAAGAAAAAGTTGAATTGCTTGATATGTATTATAGAGGTCCTCAGCTAAGATTGCCCACTATTTCAAGATAAATGAATCCACATAAGGACCAGTGTAAAACAGAATGGAAATTTGTGAGGCTATAGCTTCAGCTATGCCAGCAGGTATGAATACTGTGCATTTTTTGAAATATCTTTTTATCTCATAATGAAAATGTAGCTCTTATGTGAGTGCAGGATCGATATAAGGAAGACAGACCTATGGACAACAAAGCAAAAGGGATTGAAGGATCTAAAGCTAAATAATTTAGCACCAGCAAAAGATGATTTGATAATTTTAAAAAGAGGTTTGGTTTAATAAATATCAAAATGATAGGAGAAGCAGCTTCTGCCAACCGAGAGGCAACAGACAGGTTCCAAATGCCTTTAAGGATATCATGGAAGAGAAAGGGTATCTGCCTGAACAGATTTTTACTGCCAATAAGTGTCCTATTTTGGGTTTTGGTTGTTTTTTTTTTTTAAAGCCTTATTAGTAAGGAAGAAAAGCAAGCACTGGGACAGGAAGAAATAGGCTAACAACTGCATATGCAGTTGGGTTTATGATCAAGAATGCCCTTATATATAAAACTGCTAACCCTTGAAGGGGAAAAATAAACATGAGCTGCCAGTCTTTTGGTTGTACAGCAAGGAGTCCTGGATGACAAGACCCCTTTTTTCTGGATTGGTTCCATTGATGTTTTGTCCCTGAAATCAGGAGGTACCTTGCCAGTAAGGAACTGCCTTCTAAAATTCTTTGATTATTGAACAATGCCCCTGGCTACCCAGAATCCCATGAGTTCAGTCCTGAAGGCATTGAACACAGATACAACATCTGTAATTCAGCCTCTAGCCTTAAGGACTTTTAAGGCTGGTTACACATGGTACTTCATGGAAAGGATTGTCAACGCTGTGGAAGAGAATGCAAATAGAGAAAACATCACAAAAATCTGGAAAGATTCTATCATTGAAGATGTCATTGCTGTTATAGAAGAAGTCTGGTAGAGCCAGTCAAGGAAATCATGAAAGAGATTGTAGCTGTATGGGATGAGGGGGGGAAAGGTTGGGAGTGAAGGGGTTTGAGATGCAGGTATCTTTAAGAACTAATAGATACCACACCAGAGGAATTAACAATGCAACTTGATGGAGATGATTGCTTCCGAATTAGTGCCAGAAAAATAAGGAAGAAGATGTAGAAGATGCAGTGCCAAAAAGAAGATCAACATTAGACAACCATGCGTCATCAGGGAAATGCAAATTAAATAGTGAAATACCATTATACACCTACTGCTGCTGCTGCTGCTAAGTCACTTCAGTCGTGGCCGACTCTGTGTGACCCCATAGTCGTCAGCCCACCAGGCTTCTCCGTCCCTGGGATTCTCCAGGCAAGAACATTGGAGTGGGTTGCCATTTCCTTCTCCAGTGCATGAAAGTGAAAAGTGAAAGGGAAGTCGCTCAGTCATGTCCTAGTCTCAGCGACCCCATGGACTGCAGCCTACTAGGCTCCTCCGTCCATGGGATTTTCCAGGCAAGAGTACTGGAGTGGGGTGCCATTGCCTTCTCCATACACCTACTAGAATGGCCAAAATCAAGAACTTGACAACACCAAACATTAGTGAGAATGTGGAGCAGCAGGCGAGAATGCAAAATGGTACAATCACTTTGGAAACCTGTTTGGCAGTTTTTTACAAAGTTAAACATATTTTACCACATAATCCAGCAGTCACACTCCCTGTTGTTTACTCAAATGAGTTCAAAACTTATTTTTGCACAAAAAAGTACACATGGATGTTTACAGCAGCTTTATTTGTAATTGTCAAAAGTTGGAAGAACTGTGCCCTTCATTAGATGAATAAACTGGTACATCCTCACATGGAATGTTATTTGAAACTGAAGTGAAATGAGCAGGAATTCCCTGGCGGTCCAGTGGTTAGGACTGTGCTTCCACTGCAGGGGGTGCAGGTTTGATCCTCGATGGGGTAACGAAGATCCCACATGCTGCGCAGCCAAGAAAGAATAGATAAAATAGCAATAAGAATAAAGAATAATTATACAGATAAATAATGACTGATCAACTAGATAACTGTATAGAAATGAGCCTTGACCTTTCCTCATGTTATACAACAAGCTTAATTTAAAATGGACCAAAGGGCTAAATGTAAAAGCTAAAACTATAAAACTTCAGTGAGCAGACACAGGAAAATATCTCGTGATCTGTAAGTAGGCAGAGATTTCTTGGATTTGACAAAAATAAAGGTGATTTTTACACTGAGCTTAAATTTAAAACTTCTGCCCGCTAAAAGCCAACACCAAGAAAACAAATAGGCAAGCCATATACTAGGAAAAAATATTTCCAAATCTTATATCTGAAAAGGGACTACATCTAGAAACCATAAATAACTCAATTATTTCATGATAGAAATATAAATTATTCAGTTAAAAAAATTAGACAAAATATTTGTGTAGAGGCTTCCCAGAGAAAGATATATGAATGGCCAATAAGCACATGAAAAAACACTCATCATCAGTTAATCATCGTGGAAGTGCAAAGTATAAGCATAATGAAATACCACTACACACACCAGAGTGGCTAAAATTGAAAGTCCTGATAACATCAAATGTTGACAAAGATGTGGATCTACTGTAATTCATTGCTGATAGGATGGTGTACCACTTTGAAGAAAAGCAGGACAATTTTTTTTAATTAATTTATTTTAATTGGAGGCTAATTACTTTACAATATTGTAGTGGTTTTTTCCATACATTGACATGAATCAGCCATGGGTGTACATGTGACCCCCATCCTGAACCCAGTTCCTTCCCCATCCTGTCCCTCTGGGTCATCCCAGTGCACCAGCCCTGAGTACCCTGTCTCATGCATCGAACCTGGACTGGTGATCTGTTTTACATATGGTAGTATACATGTTTCAATGCTGTTCTCTCAAATCATCCCACCCTTGCCTTCTCCCACAGAGTCCAAAAGTTCTTTACATCTGCTTCTCTTTTGCTGTCTCACATATAGGGTCATTGTTACTCCTTCTAAATTCTGTATATATGCATTAATATACTGTATGGTGTTTTTCTTTCTGACTTACTTCACTCTATATAATAGGCTCCAGTTTCATCCATCTCATTAGAACTGATGCAAATGCATTCTTTTAAGTAGCTAAGTAATATTCCATTGTGTATATATACCATAGCTTTCTTATACATTCATCTGTCGATGGACATCTAAGTAAAAGCATGACAATTTTTGATTAAATTTATGCCTGCCCTATGACCCACTGGTTCTGCTGCATGGTATTTAAGTAAGAGAAATGAAAAGTGCTATTCACAGAAGGATATGTACAAGAATATTCATAGCATCTTTGTTCCAGTTTTATCGCCAAAACCCAGATTCGCACCAACAACAGGCGAATGGATAAACATAACATGGTATTTTCTTGCAGTGAAATATAAATTGACAATAAAAAGAAACTACTGACATGTAGATTAACTTCAGATAGTATGCTAAGCAAAGAAACTGAAAACTAAAAAATGTGTATTATATGGTTCAATTATATGAAGTTGTAGAACAGACAAAATTAGTTTATGGTAGAAAAATATCAGAAGAGTGGTCACTTCTGAAGAAAGGATTGCCTGGGAAGGGGGCACTTTCTGTGATAAGAATATTTCATGACTTGATAAGGATGGATGATATCGTTTGTCAAAACTTACAGAATTATATGCTTACATTTTCATTTTACTGTATGTAAATGTTACCCAGAAAGAAAAAGTATATAATCAAGCAAAATTTCACACTCATTATTGGGAAGAAAATTTGTAGTAAAGAAGGAGTAGTAGACAGAATTTTCCTCAAAAACAACAACAAAAGGAATTTTTAAAGTAACTGATTTGAAATCGTGCAGTAAGTGGAAAGGCAACAGGTAAAAAGTGACTGTGCATGATTCTTAGATACACAATTAAGAATACAAGAGTTTTGATAGACACCAAAACGATGGAAAATTTGAACAGTGGAGCAGTTTAGGGGCAGTGTCTAGACATCATGCTTTAGCCACATTGTATTAATTTAAGAAGTTGTTCATCAGTTGTCCTTTTTGCTCTGAGTAGTTCTAGAACTCTGTGTAGTCAGAGAAGTCAGGGTTTAAGAAGAGATTTTTTAAATGATTGGCTTGTTAAGAAATTTTAAGAATTGGAGCTGTCCTAAAAGTAATGTAGGTTATCTAAGTCTCTTTTTCTTGCCTTGTGTATTTGACCCTACAAACAGTCAGAGGAGTAGAGTGGTCATGTAATTTATCACCCAAATAAGCATCTTCTTAGAGTAGAGGAGGAGGTGCTGTTAATAACTGAGGCAGGGTAACAAGTGCAAATGGACATTGTCTAGTATGATTTATGGATTAATAGGATTTACTCTACCTGATGTTTTTGAAATTTCTTATTGTAAAGTATTCTCAAAACCTTAGGATAAGGAAGTGCTGATAACAACAGCAATATTTATTTCTTATTTTCCTGACCAAGAGTCTGTTTTTTACCCCTGAGTTATCATGTGTAATATACTAACTTACATTGCTGCTTTTGCTTTGCTTTTTTAGGTTTGCTTTGTTGACACAAGTAATCTAGTACAGAAATGGCTGTTAATGAGAGGGCTGCCTTAGAGATGAAGAAGTTTAAATATTTTTAAAAATCTTTGAACCAGTTAAGTAAAACTGGTTAGAGTTTAGTCATCACTCGAACTGATAGATACTCCTATTATAATAGGGGAACGTGATTTCAAATATAGATCTATGGTAGAGGGACATAAATGACATCCACATAAAAATTATGGAAATGTCTTCTTTTTGTTGATTTACAAAAGCAATACATTCTCAAAGCAAACAAAACAAAAATACCATAAGGCGTAGAAAGAGAGTTTTCTCTAAAGTTTTATAAATCTCCCTCTAAAGTTTGGTGTATCTAAGTATACAATATATGTCAGAACATAAGATGGTCCTCCGTCCAGAATATATTTGAGTTCTTACAGTATTCATGTTATAAGTATTCTCTCAGTTTATTTTATATAACAAAGTCTGTTTGATGAAGACTCAGTAATTTCTAATTTCTTTTTGTTTTGGCTGGAGAAAATATTCTGTATGGTTTTACTTCTTTTAAAGTTATTGAGACTTGTTTTATGGCCCGTCATTTGGTCTGCCTTGCAGAATGTCCCATATGTATTTCAAAGGACTATGTATTTTGCTGTTGGGTTGAACATTCCATATATTAGGTCGAATTGGTTGATAGTGTTATTCATATCTTCCATTTCTTACTGATTTTCTGTTTTATTGTTATATCAGTTACTGAGATGAGTATTAAAATCTCTAACTTTATTTTGTCAGGTTTTGCTTCAGGTTTTTTGGTGCTTTGTTAAGGTGCATATTTATTTATATTTGTCATATTTTCCTGATACGTTGGCTCTCTTGTCATTATGAAATGTTCCTCTTTGTTTCTGGTATTATCACTTACCTTTGTTTTGTTTAGTGGCTAAGTCATGTCTGACTCTGTGTGTGTGTGTGTCTGTGTGTATATGTGTGTGTCCGACTCTTTTGCAACTCCATGGACTGTAGCGCACCCGCTCTTCTGTCCGTGGGACTTTTCAGGCAAGAATAATGGAGTGGGTTGCCCTTTTCTTCTCCAGGCGATCTTCCTGACCCGGGGATCAAACCCACATCTCCAGCATTGCAAATGGATTCTTTACTGCTGAGCTCATGCCTTATCTTCAGGTTTTATTATATAGCCATCCAGTATTCTTTTGTTACTGTGGTAAATGTTTTTCCATCCTTTCACTTTTAACCTGTTTGTATCTGTGAATCTGAAGTGTGTCTCACGCATACCCCAGTGTTCATCGCAGTACTGTTTACAGTAGCTAGGACATAGAAGCAACCTAGATGTCCATCAGCAGACAAATGGATGAGAAGTTGTGGTGCATATACACAATGGAATATTACTCAGCTATTAAAAAGAATGCATTTGAGTCCGTTCTAATGAGGTGGATGAAACTGGTGCCTATTATATAGAGTGAAGTAAGTCAGAAAGAAAGATACCAATACAGTATATTAGCGCATATATATATGGAATTTAGAAAGATGGTAAGGACAACTCTATATGTGAGACAGCAAAAGAGACACAGATGTACAGAACAGACTTTTGGACTATGTGGGAGAAGGCAAGGGTGAGATGATTTGCGAGAATAGCACTGAAACATGTATTTACCATATGTGAAATAGTTTGATGCATGAAACAGGGCTCTCAAAGCTGGTGTGCTTGGACAACCCAGAGGGATGGGATGGGGAGGGAGGTGGGAGAGGGTGTTCGGGGCAGGTGGGACACATGTATACCCGTAACTGATTCATGTCAATGTATGGCAAAAACCACCACAATATTGTAAAGTAATTAGCCTCCAATTAAAATTAATTAATTAAAAAAATTTAAAACAATAAAAAGTGTGTCTCAGACACATGCAGAAACATATAGACAGTGTATAGTTGAGTCTTGCTGTCTTGAAGCCAGTCTGTAAACCTCTGCCTTTTTAAGAATTTGAGAAATTTTTATCTAATTGTATTTTTTTATTGATGTGTAATTGACATCTAACACTTAGTGTCAGGTATACAATATAATGATTCAGTATTTGTATATATTATGATTATATAATATATAAAATTATCCATGGGATTTTCCAGGCAAGAGTGCTGGAGTGGATTGCCATTTTCTTCTCCAGGGGATCTTCCTGACCCAGGAATTGAACGCAGGTCTCCTGCACTGCAGGCAGACACTTTACCATCTGAGCCACGAGGGAAGCATATATATTATGAAATGATCACCACAGTAATTCTAGTTAGAGTTACAACTTTTTAAAGATTTACTTTTTTAACAACTTTCAGGTTTAAAATTCAGTGTTAATTATAGTCACCATGTTGTACGTTTTGTACATGACTTTTTGTATGTTTACAATTTAAAAAAATTTTATGGAAATATAGTTGATTTAAGTGGTTGGTTTTAGGTGTATAGCAGAGTGATTCAGTTATATGTGTTTGTGTGTATGGATGTGTCCATGTGTGTATATATATTCTTTTTTAGATTCTTTTCCTTTATAAGTTATTACCAAATACTGAGTATGGTTCTCTCTGCTATACAGTAGGTCCTTGTTGGTTATCTATTTTATATAGACCTAGCTTATTTTATACTCCTTCCCTGGTGGCTCAGACAGTAAAGAATCTGCTTGCAACGTAGGAGACCTGAGTTCAACCCCTGGATGGAGGAAGATCCTCTGGAGAAGGGAATGGCAACCCACTCCAGTATTCTTGCCTGGGAAATCCAGGTATTTTATAATTGAGAGTTTGTAACTTTTGACCCTGCTCACTCTCTATTTTCTAATCGATGGTTAGTCTGCTCACAGTTAATGTAGTAATTGATATGGTTGGATTTATGCCTGTCATGCTGTTGTTTACAGTGTCTCATATCCTTCATGTTCTTTTGTACCTCCTTTGCTGCCTTCCTTTGTGTTAAGTACTGTTTAGTATACCAGTTTTACTTAGTATAGTTACATAGTTAGGATTTGTACATTAGTGTACAAATTTAATATACAATTTTAATTTCTCTGTTGTTATTTTTAGATGTTTTTGAGGTTTTGTGTGTGTGTGTTGCTCTGGGAAATACAATATGAAGGTTTTCTTTCCAGTATGAACTTTGAACATATCACATTCTAATTAGTACTGAATTCATTCTAATAAAATATTGCAAATTTATTCCAATATTCCAATGTAGCTCCATTTTCTCCCACTTTATTACTGTCATCATCAAATGCATTAGATTATATCTGTGATCATCTGAGGATATAGTATTACAGTTATTGCTTTAAATAATCTTAGCTTTTTAAAAATGAAATGAATATAGAAAAAGTGTTGCATTTTGTATACACTGTTTTTTATATGCACCCACTTATTTACCATTTCTGGTGTTTTTCTTTTCTTGCTGTGAATTTTAGTTACTGTCTGGTATTGTTTCCTTTTATTACAAAGGATGTGTTTTAGTATTTCTTCCTATCTTGTCTAGTAGCAGCAGATTCTGTTTATCTGAAAATGTTTCCATTTCTCCTGCATTTGTGAAAAATAGTTTCACAGGATATAGAATTCTTGACTGGCAGTTTTTTCTTGTTAGCACCCTGAATATGTCACCCTATTGCCTTCTGACTTTTATCGTTTCTAATGAGAAGTGAGAAATGTACCTGTTCATTGTGCTGCTATTTTCCTATATGTGATGCGTCATTTTTCTCTTGAAGCTTCAGTATTCTTTCTTTGTCTTTGGATTTTGGAAATCTCACTATGTTATGTCTAGATTTGATGCTCTTTGTATTTATCCTATTTGAGGTTTATTGAGTTTCATTGATTAGTAGGATTTAATTTTAAAATTAAATATGGGAGATTTTTGGCCATAGTGTTTTTTTCTGCTGCTTTCTCTCCTTCCCTTTCCATCTCTCATTACAAATACGTTGGTGCACTTGAAATCTTTCTCCAGCTCTCTGAGGCTGTCTTCATTTTTCTTTAGTCTTTCCTTCTCTGTGTTCTTCTGATTGGATAATCTCTATCTTGATCTCTCTTTAATAGAGCAGAATCCAAACTTATTATATTATCTAAAATGTTCCCTGATGCTTTTTTTCATATCTTCTTTTTAACTCTAGAGTTTCTGTTTGGTTCTTTTGTACAGTTTCTGTGAGATTACTATTGAGTCATTGTCTTTAATTCTCTGAACATATTTATGAAACCTACTTTTGAAGACTCTGCCAATATATCATCTCTTTCAGTTTCTTCCTACTATACTTTTATTCTGGGTAAGAATCACTCTTTTTTACTTTATTACCTGTCTAGTAATTTTTGGTTGAAAACTAGATGTTTTAGATAATGTATTATAGCAAGTCTGTTTTCTTTCTTTCTTTCTTTCTTTTTTTTTTAGAATTGTTGTATTTCCTTTAGTAATTTGCCCTGGGAGTTCAGATGGTAGAGAAATCTGCCTGCAGTGCAGGAGATCCTGGGTTCAATCCCTGGATCGGGAAGATCCCCTGGAGAAGGGATGGCAACCCACTCCAGTATTGTTACCTGGAGAATTGCATGGACACACGTGGAGTCACAAAGAGTCAGACATGACTGAGCAACGGACACTTTCACTGTGCAGCCACCAATATCTCTGCTCAGTTTTTGTTTGCTCTTTTATTTATTTTTAATAAATAAAGTCATGCAGACTTAGTGGTCAGCCAGTGACTTAGGCAGAGGTTGTACTCAAACATCTTAATCCAGAAAAGCCTTAGACGAATCTGTGTGTGGAGTTGACATATAGAAAGTTGATGTCAGTTTCCAGGTCATCCTTTAGTTTTTGCTCTTTACGTGACTCTTGTGTCTTTCCCACCAAATCACATAGTTTTCCATATAGGCAAAATTTTATGGAGAGTTTCAGAGTTTCAGTCTTTTTATGGCTCTCTGTTTTACAGGATCCCTGTGTTAAATTCCTGCCTATTCTGCCACTCACCTCAGACAGGACTGCATCTTAGGCTTCCAGAGTTGTAGGGTTTTCTTATTCTTTCCTCATTGAGTTCACCAGTCTTAGCTAACACAGTCACAGGTTTTTACTCACTGGTCCACAACCAGTCTTCCCCTCTGGCAACAAACAGCACTGTTTCCATGACCAACCATACACTAGAAAAACTCATTTCACCAATCAAACTGTTGGTAATGGTGGAGTGTGAATAGCCTTTTGCAAAAGGGCCACTGAGTTCACCAGTCCTTACCTGAAGTTCTAGCAATTTTCCAACAGTGCTCATTTCTTAATTGTTTTCTGTATTTAGTCCATTTCCAGTGCCTTGAAATGGTAGTCTTTGACAATCTTGTACAGGTTTATACAAGTCTTTTTGCAGAGAAGAATCACCAACCTCTTCATACTGCCATAACTGGAAATTCTAATTCTCTGTTTGTTTATTCAACTTTATTGCTCCTATCTTTTGTATACCTGTTTAATTTTCCCTTGATTGGTCAAAGACTGAAAATGATATTTTAGTCTTCTGCACTTGAGTTTTTAATCAGTTGATCATTTCAAGCAGTTTTGCAATGAACATTTGTGTTCTATTAAAATAATATAATTTTTTGTGTATAAAAATAGAGAATCTCCATGGACAGAGGAGCCTGGCAGGCTATACAGTCCAAGAGTTGGATACAACTAAGTGACTAAGCACAGCACACAGCAAAATGTGTCATTTTGCCTAGTTTACTGCCTTAAATGTTTTTATTTTTTTTCACCCATGCTGGTTGTCCTTGGATTTTCCTGATGTTACTTCAGACTGAATTTAAATAATAGTGGACAAGAATTCATCTATGTGAGGGATCCCCAAGACCACACCCTTTGGATACAACTAAGTGACTAAGCACAGCACACAGCAAAATGTGTCATTTTGCCTAGTTTACTGCCTTAAATGTTCTTATTTTTTTTCACCCATGCTGGTTGTCCTTGGATTTTCCTGATGTTACTTCAGACTGAATTTAAATAATAGTGGCACAAGAATTCATCTATGTGAGGGATCCCCAAGACCACACCCAGGTTTGGTTTGGCGACTCACTAGAAAGACTCAAGTGTGACCAGTCACTCAGTTATACCCGACTCTTTGCAATCCCATGGACTGTAGCCCACCAGGCTCCTCTGTCCATGGGATTTTCCAGGCAAGAATACTGAGTTGGGTTGCCCTTTCTTCCTCCAGGGCATCTTCCTATCCCAGATATCAAACCTGCATCTCCTGCATTGGCAGGTGTATTCTTTACCACTGAGCCACCTGGGAAGCCCCAGAAAAACTCAAGAGTACTTGGCAAATAGTTGTATTCATGGCCGTGGCTTATCACAGGAAAAGATACGAAGCAAAATAAGCAAAGGGGAAAGTCAGTTCAGTTCAGTCACTCAGTTGTGTCCAACTCTTTGCGACCCCATGGACTGTAGCACACCAGGCCTCCCTGTCCATCACCAACTCCTGGAGTTTACTCAAACTCATGTCCATTGAGTTGGTGATGCCATCCAACCATCTCATCCTCTGTCATCCCCTTCTCCTGTCTTCAATCTTTCCCAGCATCATTATCTTTTCAAATGAGTCAGTTTTTCACATCAGGTGGCCAAAGTATTGGAGTTTCAACTTCATCATCAGTCCTTCCAGTGAATATTCAGGACTGATTTCCTCTAGGATGGACTGGTTGTATCTCCTTGCAGTCCAAGGGACTCTCAAGAGTCTTCTCCAACACCACAGTTCAAAAGCATCAGTTCTTTGGTGCTCAGCTTTTTTATAGTCCAACTCTCACATCCATACATGACTACTAGAAAAACTATAGCTTTGACTAGACAGACCTTTGTTGGCAAAGTAATGTGTCTGCTTTTTAATATGCTGTCTAGGTTGGTTTTAACTTTTCTTCCAAAGAGCAAGTGTCTTTTAATGGTGGTTGCAGTCACCATCTTCAGTGATTTTGGAGCCCAGAAAAATAAAGTGTGTCACTGTTTCTGCTATTTCCCTGTCTATTTGTCATGAAGTGATGGGACCAGATGCCATGATCTTCGTTTCCTGAATGTTGAGCTTTTAGCAAACCTTCTCAATCTCCTCTTTCACTTTCATCAAGAGGCTCTTTAGTTCTTCTTCACTTTCTGCCATAAGGGTGGTGTCATCTGCATATCTGAGGTTATTGATATTTCTCCCGGCAATCTTGAGTCCAGCTTGTGCTTCATCCAGCCAGGCGTTTCTCATGATGTACTCTGCATATAAGTTAAATAAGCAGGGTGACAATATACAGTCTAGACATACTCTTTTTCCTATTTGGAACCAGTTTGTTGTTCCGTGTCCAGTTCTAACTATTGCTTCCTGACCTGCATACAGATTTTTCAAGAGGCAGGTCAGGTGGTCTGCTATTCCCATCTCTTTAAGAACTTTTCAGAGTTTGTGGTGGTCTATACAGTCAAAAGCGTTGGTATAATCAATAAAGAAGAAGATGTTTTTCTGGAACTCTCTTGCTTTTTCGATGATCCAAGGGAAAAGTACATGGAGCCAAAGTCTAGAGGAAAACAAGTTTCCAAGAGTCCCCTCCCTATGGTGTCACACAGGACTTGCAGAATTCCTTCAGCAGCAAGTTGTAATCACACTTATGAAATGTTGTCTACCAGGGAAACTCATTACTCAAAGTTTTTATAAGGGACTGGTTATGTAGGCACCTTTTGCCTGGCATATGCAAGAATTGGAAAGCTGGTAACCACGTTGTTTGCACAAACAATCTGGGCACAGTTAACCACCTTTCTTAGTATGGCAGCAGGTGGGAACACTCTCCCACTGTTCAGGCTCCCAGAAGTCAACCTTGTAGGCAACCCTTCCTAAGGATAGCATTCTGAAGCCTAGTAAATCTTTTCTGCCTAGCAACCTTGTCTTTTTTTCATTTGAATTATTCCTAGTGCTTCATTCATGAGTGTAAAGACCAAGTTTCTTTTGTTGACTTTTTAAAAAAGTATTTTTCTCCTAGTTTGGCAGATATATGGTTTCATTCATTTATCAAATTAAGGATCACCATTTATAGTTCTGTTGTTTCAAAAGGTTTTTAATTGTTCTTCTAAACCTAAAATAAAGTATTAATACATAACTTTCTTGGGAACTTTATTAGACAACAGTACTGTACTTTCTCCACTTTGAGGTACGTGCTTGGAGCAGTTCTGTACGTGGGAGTTTTTTGTGTCCTAAGTACCATAATGCCTTTTTGTTTCTTTTTTCAGCTCGATTACGTGGTGTTCATGATGGTCTCTTCACTGGACAAATAGATGCTGTGGATACTCTTAATGCTACTTATAGAGTAACATTTGATAGGGCAGGGCTTGGAACTCATACTATCCCTGACTATGAAGTTCTTGTGAGTATTTATTTCACAACACATATTTGGTTTATGCCTATAAAATATATTTTGTAGAGTTTTCTTAGGGGTTGTATTTATGATAGAATGAAGATTTCAAGTCTCGAAGAGATCTTTAGGGGTTCCCAGCCCTGCTTCCTGAACTCCTGGAGCAGAACTCTAATTTTCTTCTACATTCTCCAGAATCTAGCATCCCTCTGCCTTCCTTACACCAAATTATAGTGTGGCGCAACTGATCAGTCTTGACTAAGTAGCTGCACAACACTTGCACCTGGGGAATAGCTACACAACACTTGCGTTTCAGCTGTTTTTACAAAACAACTGAAACAAGTTGTTCCAGTTTACGAAAACAAGTTACTTTGTAAAACAACTTTGAAAGTTGAAGTAACATCTTGTACTTTGAAATATATATATATTTATATGTTCCTATTTTATCCTTAGAATATACAAGGTGGATGTTAATAACCTCCACTTTTCGTAAGGTTAAACTGGGACATAAGTACATTAGGTAATTTATTCAAGGCTTTCAAGATGGATTCTTGCCAAGTCGAGTCTTGAATCCAGATCTTCTGAACTTCTGATATAGTCCATTAAACTACTGAACCATTATTTCATGATCATGCTTAATTTAGCAAGGTAATGGAAATTATATACTTTCCTAATAAGTTAAAATATAAAGAGTAAATGTACTGACAGTTTTTTTAATGAGTAAAAACTTTTTGAAAAAAAAGTGTTTGCCTCTAGGTATTTTGGAAATTTAACTGTTTAC
>SJYC01125744.1:0-20260 GCA_006408675.1 Madoqua kirkii
AGGGAATAGCAGAGGATGAGATGGTTGGATGGCATTGCCAACTCAATGGACATGAGTTTGATCAAGCTCCAGGAGATGGTGAAGGGTAGGGAAGCCTGACGTGCTGCAGTTCATGGGGTTGCAAAGGGTTGGACATGACTAAGCAACTGAACAAGCACAACAAATAATAAAATGGAAAGAAAGCTTTCTTGGAACAACATTTTAAGAGGAGATATTATAGATAAAAGTTTAAAGATTGAGCTAACTTGCTATATTTGTATTAAATTCTTTACATTATGAGATCAAAATGAATTTTATTTTAGAAGTAAGTTGTATTTCTTTTTCAATACAATTCATTATAAATCTCAGAATTCTTTAAGTTTTAATGAAAAATAAGTAAAAATTATGTATAGTGTAGATTTATATTAATATGATATTTTTGACATTTCAGAGTACAGATGATTCAGATATATCTGTCATTGCCCAGAACAAGAAATGCTTTGACAACGATATTGTTTGTTCTAAAAGTGTTTTGATTGCAGTTGGGGCCACTGAAATTTACCTGAATGATTCTCCTTACAAACAGGTTAGTGAATTATTTTTTGTAAAATCATTTTAACTTGTCCTGAGTATGCGGAAAAGGAAACAGAAGCACTTTGAGGTACTTCTCTTTACAAGTGGTCACTAGGTTTTGATTTTTTTCTTTGTCTTTTTATGTGGCTTCAGGAAATCATACTCGATTTGTCTCTTTTGTTTACACTCCCACATCTCCATTTGCCAGTTCTTTCCTTGCCATCAGTTACCTGGAGTATTTCAACTTGATCCAAGCTATCCAAGCTAGCCTCCAGTCTTAGTTTTGCCCCTCTGATCCATCTCGCCAGACTGCGGCCAGGGTGATTTTTCTAAGATGGATGTCTCGTCTCCTGTCACCCTTGTGCTCTGAAACTTTCAGATCACCTCCCATTGCCCTTAGAAGGCCTCCCCAGTCTGGCCACGGCCCCTCTCTCCCTGCGTGTCTCATCACTTTCTGCTTCAAGCCCGTGTTCCAGAAATTGCAGCTTTTATCAGTTCTTCAAGTTCTCCATGTTTTTCTCTCACCTCTGACTATTCATGAATGCCACTGCTCCCACCTGGATCAACCTTTCCATTTAACCTACTCTTGTGTGACAAGTCTTATCTCCTTCAAGGAGCTCCTCCTCGTGTGCTTAAGCTCCCCGTCGGCATGTGCATCACACTTTGGTGAAATTCCTTGTGTGCAGGTCTGTCTTTTCTATTTGTCTGTGAGTTCCGTGAGAATTGAGACCGCTGTTTGCTTTGTTCACTCTTGAATACTTGGAGCCAGTGCAATTTGAAAGAATGAATAAATTTCATTTACTCATTCATTTATTCAAAATGTTTACTTTATTCCAAAATATGCGTTAATTATTGGGGCCACAACAATGAAAAGACACTGTGCTTTGTCTTTAAGGTACTTGTACTCAGTTGAGGGACCCATTCAAGTAGATGAGGCTGTGCGGTGTGGTATGCGATGGCAGGAGTGTGCTTAGGAAAGCAGGACCGTCCCTAGGAGGAAGACCTAAGCAGCTTGGGATGCTGCGGGCAGCTGTAAGGAGCATAGCCTTTGCAGTCAGTTAGTACTCACTTAGAACCCCTGCTCTGTCACCTGCAGACTCTGTCACTTTGCGCAACCCCTCCAAGCTGCAGCTTTCACATTTGTAAATGTGGGATGATTATGAAACCCACTTCTTAAGTTCATATGAGAGTTAAGTGAAAGATGTATTTCAGAAAATTCCTCTCCTCCTCCCCTTCATCCTCCTTATTTTTGAAGGCTCAGAAGCCATGCTTTGGGGAAAATAATGGGAACTGAGTCTTTACAGGTTGAGCAGGTGTTAGCCAGGTGGGGAGAGAGCATAGAAAGACAGTACAGAGGAACAGTCATGTCAAAAGGAGCAGAGTTGAAAGATAAAATGGCATGTTTGGAGAACTCAAGCAGTTTAGTTTGGTGGAGGTAGGTGGGGAGGTGGAGGGAGGGTGAGGCAAAGAGATTCGGGGAGGAGTGTCCACACTGACTTTCACGCAGGAAGCTCAGGGACAGGGGCAGTTGATAGGATGGCTGTGTAATATATTTGAACTTACTTTACAAGGAAGACATTTTGGAATTAAGCAACATAATCTGACACATGGCCTTTAAAAGTGGCCTATTTCTGAATTTTTAGATTAGCATTTCTCAGTCTGGTTTGCAAAAAGTCTGCATTCAAATCATCTAGAATATTAATTAGAAGAGCTGGTTCATGAGCTCCACCTCAGGTATTAGAATGGCTGAAGCTGATGACAATCAGTATTTTAATGGTACCCCAAATTCTTCTACGCACTAACATTTGAGAATCGGTGCCCTACCTCGGAGCTCATGTCTTAGTCAGAAATGTTGAGACCAACCAGGCAGTGATCAAGATTTGAGTAAAGCAGAGTTTGTATAAGTCATGTTGACATCTTTTTGAAATAATTACTGAAGTTTGGGGTAGCCTTCAGCTGGATATTCATTTATTGGTGAAAGTTTTCTCTAAGAAAAAGGATGTGTTTTAAAAAAAAGAAAAACTGAAAATAGTAAATGCTCTTATAAAGACTGTTTGACACATTTTTGAAGTGGTAATTGCAGCTCTGTGTAGTTTTCATCTTCCAGTTTTCACCTGAATGGAGCTGTTGATGAATCTCCTTCATATCAGTTGTGAAGTAGAAAAGAAGATGAAGAAAAATCATAGAAATGCTTTGACCCTAACAAATCTCTGGTTAATATTTTTTCTTGAACATCAAAAGTGAAAATAAGTACCATTTACTTTATTGAAGATTGATTGCTCACTTAGGGGAAGGAAAAAAACCTGTTATTTTTTTCAATTAATATACAATTCTAATTTTATCAAGTATGTAGGATATAAATATGAGTTTATTTAAGCTGTATTTTAAAAATTTTAATTCTTCATGTTTATAACTTATTTTTCTAAGATCACTAGAGTTTCTTTACATGCTATAATTCTCCTCTGAAGGGAGGTCTCTCTTTTGGGCAATGCATAATACTTCATTCTTATGAGAAGAAACATCTTTGCTTCCTAATCTGAAAAGAAAGAAGTATAGTATCTCCTTCTGACCAAAGAGGATTGTTCTCTTGTAGAAAACAGCCCTGTCTAATAAAAACGAAGGATTTAGCTCTACAGGCAAACATAGAGGATGTGCTTTTACATCAGGATAACTAATACAAAACCAATCTGAAGGAAGTCCAATAATCTTATCCAAAAATTTATGTTCCAGTGATATGTCAACCAGCCTGAGGGAAGTTTAATAGGAAAATACATGACAAAGTATTTCATGGATTGAAAAGGAGCTATAAGCCACAAACATTTCACTTACTTGCTTTGATTATTGCTGCTCAGGCTGGAAGCTGAGAACTCTAAGTAGGCCAGTGCAAGAAGGTATTAAAAATATGTGAATTACCCTTGATCTAGAAGGTGAAGATACTGCCATAAACTTGACAAAGTACATCTTTCTAGCAGCTAACATTCACAAAGGGAGGAAGATAGATAATAAAGCCAAAGACAAATCAGATGATGAAAAGGTCCTGAAAAGTGTCATCAAAATGATAAAAATAGATTCTATGGCAGAGAGTGATATGGCGGCCTGGTAGGCTACATTTTGTGGACCTAGTGAAATGAAAATGTATACCCTCTTGATAAAAACAGGTTTTTTTTCCCTTTGTTTTGTAGTCTTTCTTGACCTGCCATAGTGTTTTTTCTTTATTACTTAATGCTTTGCTTACTTGGACACAAGTATACTTCCAGGTTGAATGCAGACCCTTACAGGTGCTGAGGGCATTGCCCCATAACTCCAACTTGGTATCTGGAAGCAGAAAGAAATGAGGTTAGGTAGAGTCCACTGACAAAATATATACTGTCCTATACAATATACTGAGCACTTGCAAGTATGATGTTGGTCTAGGAGACTGAAAACTTCTTGTGAATATGAATTTATTTAATTTACCCTATGAAAGATTTATAAAAATGTACTCTAGTACGGGTTTCCCAAACTATGCTTTTGTTATTACTTGGGAGAAAAGATAACCAAAGGATTTCATATTTCCTTCACAATTTAAATTTTGCTTCTAGTTACAAATTTGCTTCATTTACTTTGACTTAACCATGTATTTTAAAAATTATTATGTGAGTTAATTTCAGTGTTAAGAGTCAGCATAATCTTTTATAGGGTATAGCTCTCACCCATAAAGAACACTGCATATTCTTACTTTAGGTTGAAGGTACTCTAAATTTTCCCAGTGGATTCCATCTCTAGTTTCTCCCTGCTATTATCCTTTCTAGCACACACGTTATTTTCTTTTTAGTACACAAACATCGTCTGTCACTTTACTATTCAAAATCCTCTGCTGAAGGCATTTTGCACATGAAATGACAGCCATTGACTGTCATGGGTGACTTGATGGCAAAGGGTCTCAGACTGTGCTTGTCGTGGAATCCACGCTGTAGCTCTCTGTGCTTTCTCCAGTTCTGTAAAAATCTTTAACCTCCTGCCCCTCAAGCCTTTATTCCCTTTGCTTGCAATGGTTTCTTTCCTCATTCTATTTTCCATCCCTTTTTATTTTCCTATTTATGATCTCTTACAGATCAAATAATACATGTCCTACCTCTTGCAAGAAGCCTTCCTAAGTTCCTTTGATGGAAATTCATCTCCTCGTCCTCCTTACCAACTCTCTCTCTCTCTATAGACACACACACACATTTTGTGCTTATGTTTTCAATTATGCAGAGTCATACATGTTTGGTTGTTGTCTCTGAGTCCTGTCTGACTCTCTGTGGCCCCATGGACTGCAGCACACTAGGCTTTCCTGGTCTTCACTGTCTTCTGGAGTTTGCTCAGATTATTGACATTATTGATACTCAATCATATTTATTAACCATCAATATAGAGTTGCTGGGTTAGCAGGTATATCTGTTGCAAAAAGGGGGACCCCTTCCAGGGCCCCAAACTGGGCTTTTGTCTAACACTCAGAAATGAATTGTCCAAGGAGACACATGTGCTGACAAAGCAAGAGATTTTACTGGGAAAGGGCACCGGGTGGAGAGCAGTAGGGTAAGGGAACCCAGGAGAACAGCTCTACCATGTGGCTCGCAGTCTCTGGTTTTATGGTGATGGGATTAGTTTCCGGGTTGTCTTTGGCCAATCATTCTGACTCAGAGTCCTTCCTGGTGGTGCTGCCTTGTTCAGCCAAGATGGAAGCCAGAGAGAAGGATTCTGGGAGGTGGTCGGACATGTGGTGTCTCCTTTTGACCTTTCCCGAACTCTTCCGGTTGGTGGAGGCTTGTTAGTTCCATGTTCCTTACCAGCACCTCCTGTCGTAAAACAGCTCATGCGAATGGTCACTATGGTGGCTGGCCAGGGTGGGCGGTTTCAGTGTGCGTCCCCTAACACACCCACCTCAGGTACTGTATCCCCATGCCACGACTGCTCCTCTGTATAAATGCAATACCTTTTTCTCTTTGCCCATTTATCTATCTTGAGCTTATCTACCAGTTTGTGTCTTGTTATCAGTTTTATGTTTTTCTTATTCATTTGTTTTGCCTTTCGTTATAAAATTAAGGAAAGATAGGGCTAAGCAAAAATACTAGTACATAGGTACTTATTGATGGATATTAATTTAATTAATGTTTGAATTTTGGTGAGAAAATAAGAAATTCATTTTTTTCTTTATTATTTTTTTCCCTTTTTTTGAAGGAACGATCAAGTTTTTTTCTGGAAAATAAGCCAACATATCAGCTGTGGAAGGCAGGATACTACATGGTAGTATACTTTCCAGAGAAAGACATCACTATTCTTTGGGATAAAAAGACAACCATCCATATCAAAGTTGGACCACAGTGGAAGGTAAATCAACTTACTTGGTAGGTCAATCCAAATGAGATACAAGAAATGAAATTACATTTGGCTTTTTAATGTTTTATGGAAATAAAATGATGTTTTCTTTTGAGAGATGTTATATTTTTAGAATAACTCAGATCCCAGGGAAGAGTAACTTTACCAAGTGTTGCATACCATTCTTTTTAACTTCAACTTTACAGTATCCAGTTTTCCAAAGAAAAACTTCTTTTTATTCCCACTCCCTACGGCATGATTATATGATATTGTTTGTAATACAGTTGGATTTATTACAATTTGTGTTCCATCTTTTTTCCTCCATTTTCTGGATATTTTAAAGCTTATATGTAGTACAATTCTTTAAAGTGTAAAATAATTTATTTTTATGATCTGAAATTCTATGCATTTCAAAAAATGCGTGGAGTTGTGTATCTACCACCACAGTTCTAGAAAGAACAGATCTGTCAGCTTCCAAATTTCTTCTGCATTGCCCTTTTATTCTCAATGGCTACTACCCTTCACCCTAGGGAACCGCTGTATAGTTTTGCCTTTTCTGGATACAATATAAATGAAATCATGCAATATGTAGTCCTTTGGGTCTGGCTTCTTTGGCTTGACGAAACACATTCAAGATTCATTCACATTTTTGAATGAATTAATTGTTTGTCCCTGTTTACTGCTGGGTGATACTCTTCTTGTATGGATGTACTAGTTTGTTTTATCCATTAATGGTTGAATACTCAGTCTGGATCATTTACAGTTCTCTTCAATTTATATTTTACATTGTTTTAATGATTGCTTATTATTAAATGTTGTACTAACTATTATTAGATATTTTTATTATTTTAGATGTTTAAAATTTTAGTCCTTAAATGTTGAAGTGAGTATAGAATATTTCATGGTAATTTTCTTTTACTTTAGAACAAATTATCTGGATTATGTGGAAACTTCGACAAATGTACTTCAAATGACATGACCACATCCAATAACTTGGAAGTGAGAAATGCCCAGGTATTTGGAGATAGTTGGGCATTAGGACAGGTAAGTGGAATATGTATATTTTAGAGCAAAACAAATATATTCTGATGTACTTATCCACTAAAAAATTTTATTCTTACAGGAAAATTTATTTAGGTAATACTATTTTATGTAATATTTGTGTAGTAATTTATAGTTGACAAAGTCAAACTGCTTTTGCATTTAATTTCTTATGCAATCCTTGTGACAATCTGTTAATATAAAGGGTATTGACTCCATATTACAGATGAAGAAATTGAGGCTTAGGAAGGTTAAATTACTTGTCTACTATTGTGTATCCAGAAAGTCACAGAGATGATGTTCAAATTCTCATCTTCTAATCTCATGCTTTTACTTTCTAACGCTCTTTCAATGTATTTGTATTTCTAATGATGTATCTTTTGTCAATTCAAGGAAATGAATAAATGAAGAAAGAATTTCTTAACATTTGTTTTCCAGACATGGCTGTGTGTGGGGTGGGGTAAAGAGTGAATTAATAGCCAACTACCTTAGGGAGCAGCTAGGATGAATTAAGTCAGGCATGTTTCTTTTTAGAAGGATTTCTTGAGGCATTATATGCCTTTAGGAGAGGGATGTGTTTGAAGGAATTCCCAAATTTACTGACACAGAACTTGTTTTTGTATATCAGTTCTCAAAGAAATAGTTTTCTGTGGGATACAATCTGAGAAATGCTGAACTAAGAAAACAGTCAAAATGGAAATTTGTTCTCTTTTCTCCTTTTTTAAACCTATTTTTCTAACTAAAAACAGAGTCTGCAACTACAATTTCCTGGTTGGTTACTATTTGATTAGTTGTTTTACTATTTTGCCTAGTTTACTAATATATCTAAATCTCTTTAAAAAATTCAAAGGGGATTGAGGTTAAAAATTCACCCAATTTAGTAAAATTTAAGCAGTATGTTTAATTGTGGTCTACACTAAAAATTATGAAGATTGTATTTTTTGATATAAAGTAAATTAAGGAATACTTAATTTATAATCATACTTAAATATTTAGACCAAAGAATTTTAAACTCATTTATACCTAATGGACAAAGCTGAAAAAAATTTTTTTCATTCAGTAAGTTCTGTTTAGCACTTAATGTTTTTTAAGAGATATGAAAGAGATATGAACACATAATATGATTTAAACAGCCACTGACCTTGGGAATTTAGTTTAGCAGATGAGGTAGAAAAGTTAACAGTGGCACTGTGAGACAGGTGCTTTGATATAGGTGTATACAACATGCAGTTTGTGGTCAAAGGAAGATGCTATTGAGTTGATTCTCCCAAGACTCACAGGCACTATAAAACTGTGCCTATGATGGGAAAGAGGGTGGCGGCAAAGGGAGGGGCAGCCCTTTAAAGGCATCAGGAAGACTAGAGTGAGTATGGTGCCTCGGTGCTAAGTTGCTTCTGTTGTGTCCGACTCTTTGTAAGCCCATGGACTATAGTCCATCAGGCTCCTCTCTCCATGGGATTTTCCAGGGGAGAATACAGGAGTGAGTTCTCATGCCATCCTGCATGGGATTTACCCAAGCCAGGGATTGAACCCATGTCTCATGTTTCCTACATTGGCAGGCAGGTTCTTTACCACTAGTGCCACCTGGGGAGAGGGCAATGGCAACCCACTCCAGTACTCGCCTGGAGAATCCCAGGGACGGAGGAGCCTGGTGGGCTGCCGTCATTGGGGTCGCACAGAGTCGGACATGACTGATGCGACTTAGCAGCATCAGCACCCTCTGGGAACCCTGAGCATAGTGGTTGTTTTTGCTCAATCATGTCTGACTATTTGCGACTCTGTGGACTGCAGCACGCTAGGCTTCCCTGTCCTTCACCATCTCCTGGAGCTTGCTCAAACTCATGTCTGCTGAGTCGGTTATGCCATCTATTTTGTCCTCTGTCGTCCCCTTCTCCTTCTGCTTTCAGTCTTTCCCAGCATCAAGGTCTTTTCTAAAGAGTCAGTTCTTCACATCAGGTGACCAAGTAGCTTCAGCTTCAGCATCAGTCCTTCCAATGAATATTCAGGACTGATCTTCTTTAGGATGGACTGGTTTCATCTCTTTGCAGTCCAGGGGACTCTCAAGAGTCTTCTCCAACACCACAGTTCAAGAGCATCAATTCTTCAGCACTCAGCCTTCTTAATGGTCCAGCTCTCACATCCATACATGACTACTGAAAAAACCATAGCTTTGACTAGACAGACACTTTTGTTGGCAAAGTAACGTCTGTACTTTGCTGTCTAGGTTTGTCATAGCTTTTCTTCCAAGGAGCAAGCGTCTTAATTCCATGGCTGTAGTCACCATCTGCAGTGATTTTGGAGCCCAAGAAAATAAAATCTGTCAGTTTCCATTGTTTCCCCATCTATATGCCATGAAGTGATGGGACTGAATGCCATGATCTTCGTGTTTTGAAATGTTGAGTTTTAAGCCAGTTTTTTCTTTTTTAATTTTATTTACTTTACAATACTCTATTGGTTTTGCCATACATTGACATGAATCCACCACAGGTGTACATGAGTTCCCAACCCTGAACCCCCCTCCCACCAGCCTCCCCATATCATCTCTCTGGGTCATCCCAGTGCACCAGCCTCAAGCATCCTGTATCCTGTATCAAACCTAGACTAGCGATTCATTTCTTACATGATAGTGTACATGTTTCAATGCCATTCTCCCAAATCATTCCGCCCTCTCCCTCTCCCTCTACCACAGAGTCCAAAAGTTTGTTCTTTACATCTGTGTCTCTTTTGCTGTCTCATATACAGGGTTATCATTACCGTCTTTCTAAATCCCATATATATGTGTTAGTATACTGCATTAGTGTTTTTCTTTCTGTAAGCCAGCTTTTTGATGCTCCTCTTTCACCATCATCAAGAGGCTGTTTAGTTCCTCTTTGCTTTCTTCCATAAAGATGGTATTATCTGAATATCTGAAGTTATTGATATTTCTCCCCATAATCTTGATTCCAGCTTGTGAGTCATCCAGCCTGGCTTTTCGTATGCTGGACTCTGCATAGAAGTTAAATAAACAGGATAACAACATACAGTCTTGACATACTCCTTTCCCAATTTTGAACCAGTCCATTGTTCCATGTCTGGTTCTAACTCTTTCCTCTCGTTCTGCATACTGACTTCACAGAAGGCAGGTAAGGTGGTCTGGTATCCCCTTCTCTGTAAGAGTTTTCCAGTTTGTTGTGATCCACACAGTCAAAGGCTTTAGGGTAGTCAATGAAGCAGAAGTAGATGTTTTTCTGGAACTCTCTTGCTTTCTCTATGGTCCAATGGATGTTGGCAATTTGACCTCTCGTTCCTCTGCCTTTTCTAAATCCACTTTGAACATCTGGAAGTTTTTGTTCACGTACAGTTGAAGCCTAACTTGGAGAATTTTGAGCATTACTTGCTAGCATATATAGTGAGTAAAATTGTGTGGTAGTTTGAACATTCTTTGGCATTGCCCTTCTTTGGGACTGGAATGAAAACTGACCTTTTCCAGTCCTGTGGGTGCTGCTGAGTTTTCCAAATTTGCTGGCATATTGAGTGCAACACTTTCACAGAATCATCTTTTAGGATTTGAAATAGCTCAGCTGGAATTCCATCTTCTCCACTAGCTTTGTTCATAGTGATGCTTCCTAAGTCCCACTTGATTTCACATTCCAGAATGTCTGGCTCTAGGTAGGTCACATCATTGTGGTTATCTGGGTCATGAAGGTCATTTTCATACAGTTCTTCCGTGTATTCTTGCCACCTCTTAATACCTTCTGCTTCTGTTAGGTTCATACTGTTTCTATTCTTTATTGTGCCCAACGTTTTATGAAATGTTTCCTTGGTATCTCTAAT
The DNA here is from genome assembly GCA_006408675.1 of Madoqua kirkii. Taxonomy (NCBI): domain Eukaryota; kingdom Metazoa; phylum Chordata; class Mammalia; order Artiodactyla; family Bovidae; genus Madoqua; species Madoqua kirkii. The sequence goes on from SJYC01125744.1 coordinate 10,747, forward strand.
TTTCTTGAAGAGATCTCTCATCTTTCCCATTCTATTGTTTCCTCTATTTCTTTCCATGGATCACTTAGGAAGGGTCTCTTATCTCTCCTTGCTATTCTTTGGAATTCTGCAGTCAGATGGGTGTGTCTTTCCTTTTCTCCTTTGCCTTTAGGTTCTCTTCTCTCCTCTGCTAGCTATAAAGCTTTCTCAGACCAACATTTTTCCCTTTGAATTTCTTTTTCTTGGGGGAAGGTTTTGATCACCACCTCCTATATAGTGTTACAAACCTCTGTCCATAGTTTTTCAGACACTCTGTCTATCAGGTCTAATCCCCTGAATCTATTTGTCACTTCCAGTGTATAACCATACGGAGTTTGATTTCAGTCATACCTGAATGGCCTACTAGCTTTCCCTACTTTCTTCAATTTTAGTCTGAATTTGGCAGTAAGGAGTTCATAATCTGAGCACGGCACCTTGTAGGAACTTTATGCAGTTCATTCTGGCTGTGGTAAACGGCCTGAAGTAGGGAATGGCTGGGATGCAAAATACAGGGCTGCAATACCTGTGCGCTAGGGTCTAGACTCGAAGGCGCTTAACTGGCTAGGTGCTCATACTCCAGCTAAGGAGTGTTACATTTTGAAGATCTAGAAACCTGTCCAAATTTGAGAGATGCCTGAAACTGGGCTCCAGGCTCTATTGAAAGGATTGCAAAATGAAAGACTGATTTGGAGAATTCAAGAAAGGCTCCTGTCTTCCTGGATTACTGGTTAAACACTGGTGCTCTTCCACAAGACAGGGCAAAGAGGAAAGTTGGTGGTAGGGGGCAGTGGGGACAAGATAGTGGTGTAAAGAAAAGTACAGGTCAGGATATGTTGAGAGAGAAGTGACAGAGATTTTATGTGGAAATGAGATTTCAGGAAAGAGATCTGGGATGGAAATACGGAAATGTCCAAGTCTGGAGATTTCAGAAAAGAGATCTGAGATTCAGCAGTTACTATTAGGTACAGGGGGCTTCCCTGTGGCTCAGCTGGTCAAGAATCCGCCCACAATGCAGGAGACCTGGATTCGATCCCTGGGTTGGGAAGATCCCCTGGAGAAGGAAAAGGCTACCCACTCCAGTGTTCTGGCCTGGAGAATTCCATGGATACAGTCCATGGGGTCGCAGAGTCTGCTGAAGGCATGAGAAGCATATAGAACGAAAAAAATAAAGACTTGAAGGTCAAGCCTTGCAGAGAAGGGAAGTGGAATGAGGATGGGGAATAGCAGCGAATGAATCAGGAGGAAACCCACCGGAAAACGTTGCCACCAGAAACACGTGAGCCGTGTGGGAAGGGTAAAGTACTAACCAGAGTCAGAGACAGGGAGAGATCAGATGAGACGAAGACGGAAAAGCTGCCTTTGTATTTAGTAATGAGGATACCAATGATCACCTTTTCCAGGCCAGTGTGAGGGAGGTGGATTAGGAGAGGCAGAGACCGAATTGCTGAGTATCTGGGAGGCAAACTGTAGCTGCTTGAGTCTATGCGACTCCTCAGAGGATGGCTTGTGATAGAAATGAAAGATGTGAAAATTAAAGGAAAAAGAATAACTTGCTTATGGAAACTTTTTACATGTAACACTACAGTTGACAGTTTAAAAATTACTTAACTTCACTCTGTGATATTGTCATGGTTTTAATAGTAAATTTAGTTAAACTTTCAAAAATAACATATGCTATTAACATGAGCTGGCTGAGTACAGGTGCTTTTGGTAAAGTCTGTCTAAAAGAATGAGAATATATTAGATATGATTGTAGCGGTTGAAGTCAGATTAGGTTACTCTGGTTTCCGCTTCAGAAATTTCCTCGTTAAAAACTTTCTTTTCTCCCTTAACTTTTTCCACAGTGTGAAACCCCGGTTGAATCATTTAAACCCTGCGAGGCACATCAAAACAAATTTCCTTATGCCAAGAAAGAATGCTCCATTCTGTACAGTGATATTTTTGCTTCTTGTCGCAATGTGGTAAGTGAATGCTTTATTAAACTTTCCAACTTAAACAAGTACTGCAGTGTCTATAACACTGAGATTAACTGGACAAATAATTTAGCTGCCCGTTGGCTAGGTATGCTACTAGCCCTTATTAGGAAGACCGATTTGGTAATTTGTTTTTCCATAGAACTGGCACATTAGGTTATTTACGTTCTTCCTCATGTCATCTTATTAACAGAGTACATTTGTGCATAATATTTGTTAATGGTCTTTTTCAACTCACAAAACATTTTTATGTCCATTATCAAAGCTATGAGTGCTTAGTTTTCTTCAGAGAACAACACCAAATGGCATTCTTCTCCTTAACCCAAAGTATAGTTTAAAATGATTATTAATGGCACATTTAAAATAGTTTTAGAAGCAGATCCCAAGATGGGATGTAATTTATTTAGACATTAACTTTCTAAATGTCTTTCCAACATAACAATTTTAGGTCCCAATAGAAGTGTTAAAAGTAGTTTAAGATATTATTAAAAACAAAGTATATTTGGAAGCAGAACATTCTTTTAATGCCATGCGAATATGCCAATAATGAAACAATGAGCTTCTACAAAATATGACTCTGTTGTATTGAAGATATTGAAATTGTATTTGTCAGTCCTATTCCCTTTTTTGCTAGTTCTTTGACTTCACATTTGCCTAATACATTCTTTTTTAATTTGGGCAAATAGAGGTTTAAGATATTTAGAACTCTCTAGGTGGCAGTGTTAAGCTGATTATAGTAAATTTTGAAAATCTACCAGTTAGTTTTCTTTTGGAAGGCTGAATTTTAATCAACTGAAGTTAGTACATTTTGAAATTAATTTATCTTTTACGTCATTGCAGATTGATGTCACTTCTTTTGCTAAAAATTGTCATGAAGACACGTGTAACTGTAATCTTGGTGGGGATTGTGAATGTTTATGCACAAATGTAGCAGCGTATGCATACAAGTGTTGTCAGGAAGGGGTTTCTGTTCACTGGAGATCATCTACTCTTTGTTGTGAGTACCCTAATTAGAACATCATCATTAGGTGGGAAGCTTATGAGGAGATTCATGTTGTCTTATCTTAGAAATGATACCATGGAACTCATGGAAATCAAATTTAAGATGAGTAAATTTTATATTCTTTTGACGAGGTACATAAATTGTAGCATAGCTAAAGGATTTATAAAAGAAACTGAAGTAAGTTTTTCTGTTCTGTGTTTGACTTATCACTGTAACATATGAACTATAAATTATGTACCATCCTTGGAGAAATTGTTTATAACTCTCTTATGACTATGAAATTCCACTGTTCTAGTGATAAGAAATATTGTCTTAAAAACATCATTTTGAATTTGTATTTGACCTTTTAAACTTTTCGTTTACGCCTATAGATAGTACATCATCTGATAAACAGCTTATGATTTTAACACTTTCAGCGGACTATAGACTGGCTAATATATTTGCCTACCTGTAAAATAATCTTAGGAAATTTAATAAATTATTACACAATACTCTTAAAGAATCCTCTTAGCTCAGAGAAAATTCCCAAATAATGATGTCATTCTGAGTTCTCTCACCTGGTTATTGGTAAATCATATTTTGCACATATTCAAGATAAGTGGTCAGATTCTTATTTAGTTTAACATTTCTTCTTTTATCCTTTTAGCACTTGATTGTGAATACTACAATGAAGGTATGTGAGAATATCAGGATACTATTTTATTAAACGTATCTTTGGATTCACAGTTTTTGAACAACTTTTCTGGGAACAAAATATAACTAGTTCATAATCTGGCATACAGTTAATCCTTGAACAAGGCGGGGGTTGAGGGCACTAACCCTCTGCAATTGGTCGCCTTCATATCTGTAGTTCTGCATTCTCAGGTTCAGCCAACCATGGATTGTAATGTTGTTCAGTTGCTTAAATTGTGTCTAACTCTTTTGTGACCCCATTTCCTTCTCTGGAGGAGGATCTTCCCAACCCAAGAATCAAATCCATGTCTCCTACATGGAAATTAAAGAAAGAAATAATAGTATAGAAATTTATTTAGCCATCATTTTACAGAAAATAATTATTTATATATTATCAGAGGAGAACTTACGGATTTAGTAATAATGAAAGTATCCTAGTCCCCCAAGCATTCAAATTTGCAAGTGGAAGTCTAAGAGGAGTCAGTTCAGTTCAGCCACTCAGTCGTGTCCGACTCTGTGCGACCCCATGGACTGCAGCACGCCAGGCTTCCGTGTCCATCACCCACTCCTGGAGCTCACTCAAACTCATGTCCATCGAGTCGGTGATGCCATCCAGCCCTCTCATCCTCTGTTGTCCCCTTCTCCTCCTGCCTTCAATCTTTCCCAGCATCAGGGTCTTTGAGTCAATGAGTCTAAGAAGAGGTGCTGCCTGAAACCAAGACATAGATGTAAGAGGCTGAGAACTATATCCTCTTTGAAAATGCCAGACACTAGCAGAACCGATGCAGCTTTTTTTCAAACCCATTTGATGAGGAAGAGCTAGCCACTGAAACCTAATTCAGACAAAAAAAAAAAAAAAAAGATGATCCAGGGAGGTGTCCATTTTATTAGTAACTGGGCAAAACCCCATGACGAATAGGTTAGATTTACAGATATAGGAGAGCTGACCCTTTACAGAAAGACCCAAGCCACCAATCCAAAGTGTTTTTGGTCACTTACTGAGCCAGGGAGAAATCTGTCAACTATAAAAGTACAAAGAAAGCCAGAAAATTTTAGTAAAATAGAGATGATAAATTAAAAAGAAAATGGATGTTTTAGTCAGAGGAGCCTGCTGTGCTGTCCACGGGGTGACAAAAAAGTCAGACACAACTTAGTGACTGAACAGCAACAAATATCTAATAATAACAATAGTTTTTGTTGTATTAATGACATCTTTATCAGATAATTTAAGCTTGAAAATATGCCTGAAAAGCATAACATTATTATTATTATCATTATTAACACTTTACAAAGGAAGAAATTGAATGTAGATGAATGAAATAACTTGGTCCACGTCATATAAGCAAAATGTGGTAAATGGATTTATGAACAATCTAAGTCCAAACCAATGAGCTTGATCTCTGTGCTGCACTGGCTGGTGATGGTGAGCACGTCCTAGTCTAGGGCTGACCACAGCACATCATTGTCATATGCTCCAACAGCCTACAGACCGTAATATGAGAAAATGCGCCAGTCACTCCCTCACTTAGGAATTCCTGCCTCATACAGCTCTGCCACGAAAAATCTCCATCTGTGCCTTTGCACTTTCTGGTGTTCCTTCTGCAGTCTCTTGGAAACAGAAGCAGAATTCTCTATGAATATTGATTTCTACCTCTTGCTCCTTCAGATGTACTGCTTTTTGTCAATAAATCTGCTGCATTTCTTTCTTCTAATGTGTTAGAAGATTCTTCTAACCAGTTCTTCTAGTTTCATTTGTTAACACTGTATTGGTAGTATTCAGAGGGTGAGCAAGGGACATTTTGCTTTCTTGAGTGACAGAGATTCTGTTTCCTGTGATCAAAGTATTAGGGGATAGAGTCAAACTACCAAGGGAAGGAAGAGATTGTGAAAGTAACGCGATGCCTAAGGTAGATAATTGAAGGGGAATGCAGAGATAAAAGACTGTGATTCTGTAGGAGGAAATGTTTTTAAAAGTAGGAAACTTCAGAGGTTGCTGCCGAGATGAGTTTATAACCCTTCATACAATGATTTTCTATAATATTTTCATGTTCATTTCTATGGAATTTGCTAAAAATATAAAGGTTCTGTTGCTATAAGGAGTAGAAGACTTCAATATTTTGCTAAAAATTGTTACATAAGTTTTTAAGTTCAGAGTGATTTTATTAGATCAGATATACTGTTGCTGCTGCTGCTGCTAAGTCGCTTCAGTCATGTTCGACTCTGTGCAACCCCGTAGACGGCAGCCCACCAGGCTTCCCTGTCCCTGGGATTCTCCGGGCAAGAACACTGGAGGGGGTTCAAATATACTTAATACTGTGCAAATAATCAACACAGGAAATGACTGCTTTTAGTATACAGAAATTATAATTCTCCCTGCAGAAGGTTAATGATAAAATCAATGACTTTTGCCCTCAATTGCTAATGAAAATGCTGGAAAACAATTCACATGCAAGGTATCCATCAACTGGGAGTCGATTCAGAAGCTTTCAATTTTTATACAAATGGATTTCTCAGATGACAGTTATCTCTTCAGGTTTCTGTAAGAAGGCACTTGTCTTGTAGGGGAGAGAATATTTTGTTTAATGGCCTGTCTCCTTTCTCCTATTCTCCTCTTGGACATCTGTGCCTGAGGGTGCTTGGAGCTCACAAGCTGTATTTGTATATATATGTCTTTTTCATTTTGAATTGTATTTCATAATTTATATATTTATGTACCCATTTGTACATTATCTACATAGTCACACAAATCTATGTATTTATAAGTTTATGTATATTTTCTTCTTAAAAGTCTGTCTTTCCTAGAAAATGAACTTGCAGGTGTTGGAGATGATGCAGTTCTCTTTGGATGTTATAGATATTAGCTCCCAGAGAAACTGTGCAGGGTATACATTTGTAGCAGCTCATAAGTCTTCACTGCATCTGATCAGCTCCATCTTGGTGTGGGAGCAAAGACTGTCTGAAAGTGAAAGCCGCTCAGTAGTGTCTGACCGTTGCCATCCCATAGACTGTAGCCTGTCAGGCTCCTCTGTCCATTGAATTCTTTGGACTGTTTCTGTAACTGTTTCTTTCTCCAAGGGATCTTCACAACCCAGGGATTGAACCCAAGTCTCCCACACTGTAGGTGGATTTTTGACCATCTAAGCCCAACCGTGTCTGGGTCCCTCCTAAAGCTCTTCCGTCTTGGCTTACAAGTGTCTCCAGCTCCTCAAAGTTGAAGTGTCTTGTTGACGCATCAGTGGATGGGACCCTGCTTGAGAATAACTTGCTCTAGAACCCCTTATCCTGGCCTTTGTGATGGAAATTTTGGGTCTTGCTCTCCTTCCTGTTTGGGAGACTTTTAAACCCTCTAATTCAATTATCTTCTCCCTTCTCTTATGCCTGGTCTTGGTCCTGAAGGGGAAAAACACAGGTAGTTGATTTCTTTAATTTTTTTCCCCTCCATCTTAAGAATAGACTGGGAAAGGAAAATTGTCCTTGAGATAAAAACTGGAGAATGTGATTCTGTAGGAGGAAATGTTTTTAAAAGTAGGAAACTTCAGAGGTTGCTGCCGAGATGAGTTTATAACCCTTCATACAATGATTTTCTATAATATTTTCATGTTCATTTCTATGGAATTTGCTAAAAATATAAAGGTTCTGTTGCTATAAGGAGTAGAAGACTTCAATATTTTGCTAAAAATTGTTACATAAGTTTTTAAGTTCAGAGTGATTTTATTAGATCAGATATACTGTTGCTGCTGCTGCTGCTAAGTCGCTTCAGTCATGTTCGACTCTGTGCAACCCCGTAGACGGCAGCCCACCAGGCTTCCCTGTCCCTGGGATTCTCCGGGCAAGAACACTGGAGGGGGTTCAAATATACTTAATACTGTGCAAATAATCAACACAGGAAATGACTGCTTTTAGTATACAGAAATTATAATTCTCCCTGCAGAAGGTTAATGATAAAATCAATGACTTTTGCCCTCAATTGCTAATGAAAATGCTGGAAAACAATTCACATGCAAGGTATCCATCAACTGGGAGTCGATTCAGAAGCTTTCAATTTTTATACAAATGGATTTCTCAGATGACAGTTATCTCTTCAGGTTTCTGTAAGAAGGCACTTGTCTTGTAGGGGAGAGAATATTTTGTTTAATGGCCTGTCTCCTTTCTCCTATTCTCCTCTTGGACATCTGTGCCTGAGGGTGCTTGGAGCTCACAAGCTGTATTTGTATATATATGTCTTTTTCATTTTGAATTGTATTTCATAATTTATATATTTATGTACCCATTTGTACATTATCTACATAGTCACACAAATCTATGTATTTATAAGTTTATGTATATTTTCTTCTTAAAAGTCTGTCTTTCCAGAAAATGAACTTGCAGGTGTTGGAGATGATGCAGTTCTCTTTGGATGTTATAGATATTAGCTCCCAGAGAAACTGTGCAGGGTATACATTTGTAGCAGCTCATAAGTCTTCACTGCATCTGATCAGCTCCATCTTGGTGTGGGAGCAAAGACTGTCTGAAAGTGAAAGCCGCTCAGTAGTGTCTGACCGTTGCCATCCCATAGACTGTAGCCTGTCAGGCTCCTCTGTCCATTGAATTCTTTGGACTGTTTCTGTAACTGTTTCTTTCTCCAAGGGATCTTCACAACCCAGGGATTGAACCCAAGTCTCCCACACTGTAGGTGGATTTTTGACCATCTAAGCCCAACCGTGTCTGGGTCCCTCCTAAAGCTCTTCCGTCTTGGCTTACAAGTGTCTCCAGCTCCTCAAAGTTGAAGTGTCTTGTTGACGCATCAGTGGATGGGACCCTGCTTGAGAATAACTTGCTCTAGAACCCCTTATCCTGGCCTTTGTGATGGAAATTTTGGGTCTTGCTCTCCTTCCTGTTTGGGAGACTTTTAAACCCTCTAATTCAATTATCTTCTCCCTTCTCTTATGCCTGGTCTTGGTCCTGAAGGGGAAAAACACAGGTAGTTGATTTCTTTAATTTTTTTCCCCTCCATCTTAAGAATAGACTGGGAAAGGAAAATTGTCCTTGAGATAAAAACTGGAGAAAAGAGGAAAAATGAAATTCACTGAGGGCAACCAGATTGATCTTTTATGAAATCACCCACCACACCTATATTAGAATTTTATATAACCTACAACATAAATATCTAAATATAACTGTAAAAAGTACACAGCTAATAATTATGTAATTTAATTTTGATAATTCGGAAGAAACATCAAAATTTTATAGTACCTCACTTATTTTAAAACGTTAAACATCATAAAGATTGGGTTGAAGGTAAACTGACCTTATTGTCATGAAACAATGCATAAGTTTATTTTGAATATCAGTGAGTTTTTAAAATAAATTGTATACTTTTCTTTGTAAGATGAAATTCTTAGAAATATTACTTTGAGTTTCAGGTTTATTTCCATACCTGTCTCTTATACACATCTAGATGTGTATAAGAGACAGACCTAGTGCAGTGCGGGACCCCAGGCCTCCTGGGACTTGCCCCAGTGGCTGCCGGCCGAGGCCACTTGCTCGGGCAGAGCCTGGAGAGAGTCTGGGGCTCCGGCCATCTGTGCTGGTCGTGGCTCCTGCCCACGAGGGCACACGGCATCCATCTTAATTAAATTGGGCTGCCATGCTGCCCAGATAAGCCAGAGAGCTCCTGCAGCCCCCATTCTCCGGGGCAGCGCCTGCCTCTCCAGCTTGGTCCACGTCTCTCCCTGCATGTGGGGAGAACCAGGCAGGCATCTCCTCCGGAGAAAGCTCAGGTCTAGGGGTTCCCCCCCGGGGGGTGAGGTGCATCAGCTTCTGGAGTGTTCATGTCTTCCCTTTGCCACAAGATAGGAGAGGACTGTGA
>SJYC01125745.1:0-17153 GCA_006408675.1 Madoqua kirkii
ACAGTATTTTCCACTTTATATGAAATAAGTGCATAGAAATGATAACATAAGTAAAATGACACTTGACTTCTCTGTTCAGCATCATCTTATTTTCTTCTCTATAGATATACTTCACTGATAAAATCCAATAATTCCCCAAACAGTAAAATATTATGTATCGTATCTGTGAATTCTGTTTTAATGCAATGAACCTACTAAGGAGAAGTGATTTTTAGAAGACTAACAAAATACCTTCCATTGATAGAACTAAATTTAAGTTTATGTACAGTAGAATATTAAAATATCCAAGTGAAAGTTTACCTAGACAAACATCTTCATAGAGATGAGAACATTTGAGGTCTAGAATCTTAAGTCAACCTTTTATTCATCACTGCTGAGTATTTGTGTATGTATACATATACACACACATTCGTACATATATATTCGTACATATATATATTCTAAATTACATATTCTAGGGACTCCCCTGGTGCTCTAGGGGTTGACTTTGCCTTTCAAGGCAGGGGGTGTGGGTTCAGTCCCTGGTCAGGAAGCTAAGATCCCACATGCCTCAAGGCCAAAAAACCAAAACATAAAAACAGCAGAAGCAATATAGTAACAAATTCAATAAAAACTTTAAAAAACGGTCCCCATCAAAAGAAATAAATTACACATTCTAAATACACATGTATATTCCAGATCAATATATGCATCCTTTTGAATAACTTTATTCACTCATTTAGTTTTGGCTGCTGGGTCTTGGCTGCTGTGCTGGCTGTTCTCTGGTGGAGAGGGGGTGCGTCTCGAGGGGCGGTATGTGGGCTTCTGTTCGGGTGGCTCTGGCCCTAGGGGTCCCGGGCTTCAGCAGTTGCGCTGTGTAAACTCAGGAATTGTGGCGCCAGGGCTCCAGAGCGCAGGTTCCGTAGGTGCGGCACATGGACTTAGTGCTCTGGGTCACGTGGGCGCTTCCCGGACTAGGGGTTGAACTGGAGTCTCCTGCCCTGGCAGACAGATTCTTCACCACTTAGCAACCGGGGAAGCCCCAATATGGTCTTTTTGAAAAGAGTTCGGTTATTTTGTTAATGATAAATGTTTAAATGGTCAATGATTTTGGAGTACTTTTGTTATTAAAATTTATTCCATTGAAATGACAGCTTGAAATGTAAAAATCCTATGCAAATTTATGTCTCTCATTTGCATTTGACTAGGGCTTGGAGAAGGACCATATATGCTGGCAAGTTACGGGCAGACTGGCCTTATTCTGGGAGCCAATATAACCAGTGGGAGCATTTTCTCTCTGCCAAGAAGTAGTATTCATGGCAGTTTATTTTTCAATTTTATGATCACTCCAGGCCTTTTCAAAGAGAAGGCATCATGTAAGTAGAATTGCAACTGAAAATAAGGATGTAGTTTACCATTGACCCTTTTCATTTATTCGTGCAGTAAATATTAATTGGGGGATTTAATATGATTATGACATCTTTCTAGGTGCTCTAAATGATTTGAAATAAAATAAGACACTGGCACACGAACCAGCTCTCTCTTTTGTGTATAAAATCATTTCTTTGTTTATCTATTGGCATATATATGGATGCAAGTAGAACTGTAATTCTTTGGTTGGGGTTTTGGTCCTTGGTAAAGCACAGCTTCCATTTTCATTCTGTTGGTCACAGAATTTAATTTGAAACTTTTGACTATTTTAAAAATAGTCTGCTGATAATTAACATGTGAAAGATTTTAATGCCAGATTAAAGAAAATAGTCATAATTTAATATCAAGGAAGTTAAATCAAGAGCGTAAATCAGAGTCTAGACAGCCGTTGAGACAGATTGCTATCCTTCTGTGGCCTTGTCTGTCTTGGTGCCTGGGTCCACACTTCCTGGCTTGCCCCTGTAGGTTTATACTGGTTGTATCCACTTGGCATCCATTCTAACTAATGTTTTGTGTCTCTTTCTGATGTGTGATGTTCAGGGTACATTATTACTATTCTAACCCTGCTTAGAACCATGCATGGCTGTTCTATAAACATAGGAAACATTTAGTGAATGAACAAATCTGACCTAACTTCTACTAATTTAGAGAACTCTCCTGATTTTTCTGTTAAAATAAATTGCTCTATTCTTGTAAAAGGAGCTCCTTTCATTCTTTTAATCTATGAAAACACCTATCCCAGTCTAAGTTTTTACTTATGCATTAGTTAAATATTTTTCTTTTATAATTTTTAAATTCTTCTTTTCATACTCCAGTGCTCAATAGAAGGGTTTGTATATTTTAGGACACAATGAATGCTTTTTGAATCATTTATTGGACTTGAGAGAGCTCTTTATTATATAATTTAAAATAATTAATGTTTTTAATAGAAAAATCCGTGGGTCAAATTAAGTAAGACCTAAAGAAATTAATGCCTAAGAATTAAATCTAAGAGCTCAGTTAAGAGATTTATACCATGGGTTTTACAAATATAGGGGAAACTTTTAAAGCACATAACAAAAAAGCATGACACTGCTCAAAGGCTTTGAGTTATTCATTAGCTTTTTGATCCATTTCTAGGGAAATAAGACAATAAGGTTGAGCAAATAGTCATTTCTTAATGCAGTAAAATCACTTGAAAGAACATTTGCTCATTAAGAATTCAGTGATGTTGAAATGCAGTGACATGTCTAAATTGATCTGTTTCTCTATTTCTTTTTCTTTTCTATCATCCAATTTAGCCATTTGTAGATTTTATACATTTGAAAATGTTAAAGCTTGCCAAGTGCAAATGTATGTCCAATTAATTATTCAACTATTTGTATGGAGTTGTACATTCTGGGGTCCTAGGTTGACATTTCTTTTTTTTTTTCCTTCCTCCATGAACATGGTCAATTATTTAAAAAAATAGAACTTATGAAAGACTGATATTTTTGGAGCTGTCACTCTTAAGCATTGCATGAAAATATAATTATTTTCCTTTGGAGATCTGTTACTCATTCCTAAAATCTTTGAGAATGGCATTAGCTATTCATGAGAGTTGTACAGTTCTGGTTTTGTCAGCCTTATACATGAATTTTACAGTGTCAGTGCTGGTGATCCGCCTTCTCCAGAGAACCCAGGGAGTTGTCAAACAGACTGCTCTGTTTTTCAGCATCAGCACTTGTTTCCTTGGAATCTGCCGAAAGGCCCAACTACTTTCTCTGTGTCCATGATGACGACACCCTTAGTTTGAAACTGTGGGAAGCGAATTCAGCCTTTCATCGGAGAGCTACATTCTTTTACCATCAGGACCTCTGGATTGCTGGTTACAGCGCTTTTGAGTTATACAGCAAGAAAGGCTTTTTCATCATGTTGACAGATTCTAGTGCCAAAGCATCAAAGTACGATGATTCTGAAGAATTTAAACACTTAAGCAGCTTCAGTGTGGAAGGTATGTGTCCTGAGATGCCCATATATTAATAGATAATTTAAGAAGTGACAGAAAATATATTAGATTTTTAACTTAAAAATTATTTTAATGTGTATAATTAGTTGTATGTTCTTAGTGAGTGTCTTAACCTCCCTATCCTTAAGTTTACACATCTGTCTCATGGAAGAAATAATACCTACTTTCTAGGGTTATTTTGCTACATAAGTTAATGTAGTAAATTGCTTAGAATAGCCTTAAATGACATTATTTTTTAGGATTGCCTCAATTTTTACTTTCAGCACTGTCTGGGCTTTGGAAATAGAGCTTACCCATGTCTTCTTCTTGTAGAGTTTTGTATCTACTTTTTCTTTTCATAGAAAGCAACTTCTCACTTAGTCTGATTCTTTATGACAAAGGCGATGTGTTTATCTCTTTGAATTCTTCAGATACTTTGAATGCTTTGAATGTGTTCTTCGAATGCTTTGGAGTCCAGTTGCACTGACCTCTAGACTTTTCTGGTTCAGCAGAATCCCCGTCTTATTTCTAGAGACTCTTGTAGTTCTATAGATATTGAATTTTCTACATTTCAGAGAGGAATCCTCACTGCCTCACCCAGTGTTTAAAAGTCATGCTTTATTTTCAAAACCTAAGAGCTCAATATTTGCCTTGGGTTTCCCAAATTTTTTCATTCTAACCAACTTTTCTAAGTCATTTCTAAGAAAGCTAAACATTTGCTTTTTGTTGTTGTTGTGGTTAAATTTCTATAAATCTGTTTGGATGTTAGAAAGTTCAAACTGAGCTTCAAATTTTTGCCTCTTGAATGGGGTTCCTGGTCTCATGAGAGAGTCACTGATGTGTATACGATATTCTATAGAGTAAGTGTGATAGTTTTACTTGAGTTTAATTAAAAGTTGAATTTTGCGAGCCTCTATTTCCCCTCCATTACACAAATCCATTCCATCATAACCAGACGCAGTGGCCCTACCTGAGCTTTGGACAACTGCGGTCAGTGGCATCATCCAGATCTCAGAAACTCATCTTTGTGGGCTTCCCGAACTTAGGAGACACTCTGGTTTATTCTAGTCTTGGAACCAGTCCTCTTTTATGACCCATGATTCTAGTAACCCAGGTTTAACTATTATTTTAATATTGAGATGCTTAAGTGCCTTCCAGAAAGCCTCATTTTCCTTCTCATAACTTAGTATTAAATTCCATATCTTAAGTCCAAGTAACATAACCTGTTTCCTGAACTTTCTACCTTATGGAGCTCTCTTCTTCAGAGGTAATCTTGGACTGTTGCAGAAAGACTGCTCTGTGACAGGGGAAGGGAAAAGTATTAGCTGAGTTTGCAGGAGAAAAAGCTTCCATTAAGGGAAGTTGTTGTAACTACGAGCATGTATTATTAAAATCAACGCATTCATTTATGTCATCAGATAATACCTACCATGTGCAAGGCAATGAGTTAAATTCTGTGAGAAAAACAAAGATGGAGTGTTCTCCTTAAGCTTCATGTCAGGCAATATATCTTTGATCTTGCCATTTTCCTAATTGAATTTGGCATGTCACTTGGCTCCTGTTAGCCTCAATTCCCTCATTTATAAAATGGAGATAATATTCACTCAACAGGGATGTTGCAAGGGTAAAATAGAATAATGGACAAAAAGCTATTTTTCAAAAACTTAAATTCTAAACAAGTGTGTGCTAGTATCATGATACATAGATGACTGAACACCAGCAAAACATACATAAAGGAAGATGATTTAGAATTGTCCTTAGTCTCCTCCCACCTCTTGCTTTTTTAAATATTTGGAAGAAGAACTAACATTTTGATGTTCAACCTGAGCATGAAATGCCTTGATCACCAAGCAGTTACGCTGTTTCTTCCAACCTCCACCTCTGCTACCCTGTCTTTTCAGTCAAAAAAGGTTCAAACCCTAAAGGGTTTACTGCTATAAATCACTACATTCCAAGCTGCCCATTAAAAACACACACATTCTGAACTTCATTTTTTCCCCAGAAATCCAGGCAGCAGTACCCTACAGGAGGATGTGTGAATGGAGATACGAACCTTGTGCCACTCCCTGTTTTAAAACGGCAGTGACCCTGAAGCTCTCGCGTGTAAATTTCTTCCACCGTAAGTCAGCTTTAACCACTAATGTACAGATTCTAGCGTTAGCAGATTCTGTTCCCCGTGATTATTTTTTTAGATTAAAAAAATGCTCAAGAATAATTTATTCTAGTTACTCATTCATGAATTTGTTTCATTTTATCCAAGCAGTAGTTATTGAGAGTCTGCTCTATGCCAGCAATTCTTGTAGCTGCTGGGATACAGTATTGAACGAAGTATTTACCTTTCTTTAGCTAAAACATTTTGCTGCACTGAGGCAAAGTATAAAAATTTAAAATGTAAATATATAATGTGATCTGTTATTTAGATGGATTTATAATGGACAAAAATAAAGGAAGGGAAAAGGGAGCATAAAACAGGTATGTGTGTTTGCTCATTAATATAGAGTGGGCAGGGAAGAACAGGTTGGCAAGGCAGAATCTAGTAAGAGATGTGAAGGAAGTGAGGGGACTAGCCATGTGGATGACTGGGGAAAAGCCTTCAGCCTGAGAAAAGTATAAAGGTCCAGGGCGGGAATATGTCTGGTGTGTTTGAAGAGGATCACGGAGGCTAGTTAACTGGGGCAAAGTAAACAAAACAGAGACGTAGGAGAAGAAACCGGAAAAAGAGGCTGGCAAATCACACAGGGCCTGTAGCCCGTTGTGAGGACTTTGTCGTTTTCTCTGAGTAATGTCCTGGTGTATTTCGGACAGAGGAGTGGACTTGGTCCTTTCCCAGGTTTACGCTGGCTATTCCCCTGGCCTCCGGGGAGGGGAAGAACAAGGGCAGGACTGGGCAGGGACACAGACAGGACGTGAAGGGAGTCTCACTGGGTTGGCAGCCCTGGAGCCTGTGGGGGGAGTGAACAGATTCTGCCTGCATGTTGAATTTAAGGCCATAGGGATGCTGATAGATTTAACATCAGTTATGAGAGAAAGAGGCTTCCTCAGGGGCTCAGTGGTTAAGAATCCACCTGCGGTGCAGGAGATGAGGATTCGATTCCTGGGTTGGAAGATCCCCTGGAGGAGGGCCTGGAAACACACTCCAGTTTTCTTGCCTGGAGAATCCCATGGACAGAGGAGCCTGGTGGGCTGCAGTATACAGGGTCGCGAAGAGTCAGACACGACTGAAGTGACGGGGCACGCACGCATGCACGTGAGAGAAGGAGCAGGTAAGGACTCCAGTCAGGCCTCGGCATTTCGTTGATTTCAGAATCATATGAACTTGCCATCTTTGTGGTCAAATCTGGTCGAATATCAACAAACTCAAATGATTCCATTTAATGGGAGGACTGAGTTGCCAGTTACGGAGATAAGGAAGATATTTGGAGGAGCAGTTTAGAGGAAAAGTCAGGAATTTGGTTTCGAGGATTTTACATTTGAGACTGAAAATTATTCTTTGGATTTGGTAATCTGGAGAATAGGAAGAGGCAAAATGGGGACTGACAGTGTAACAGCTTTTTTTTTTTTTAAGGTAGTTTTGTTGTAAAGGAGAGCAGAGAAATCCAACAGCAGTAGCAGGGAGTATTTTTAACTGAATCCTACTCCATTAGTTATTTATGAGCTTCTGCTCTAACACAGAAGGTTCTGGCGTATGAATGAGTGAGATGCAGTCCCTGTTTCAAAGAGCTCAAAGTCTTCAGGAAGAAGACAGGAACACTAGCAGATAATTGACACTACAGGGGAAAGAGGGCCAGAGGAACAGATGCCACAAGCTCAGCACGTTGAAATATTTATATAGAACATGATGCTCACTGTGCTAAGTGCTATAAAATGGGTAATCTCATTGTTCCTGTTGTCAGAAGAGAAAACAAACCAAGGCCACGTGGAAGTTAAGCAGCTTGCCTCAGACCACACAGCTTTCAGGCAGCTGAGCCCGAGTTTGAACAAGACATCCTGTCGGGCAACATGTGCTACGGAAACAGAGGGAAGGAAATATCAGTTCAGTTCAGTCGCTCAGTCATGTCCAACTTTTTGCAACCCCATGGGCTGCAGCATGCCAGGCCTCCCTGTCCATCACCAACTCCCAGAGTTTACTCAAACTCATGTCCATTGAGTTGGTGATGCCATCCAACCATCTCATCCTCTGTCGTCCCCTTCTCCCGCCTTCAATCTTTCCCAGCATCAGAGTCTTTTCAAATGAGTCAGCCCTTCACATCAGGTGGCCAAAGTATTGGAGTGTCAGCTTCAACTTCAGTCCTTCCAATGAACACCCAGGACTGGTCTCCTTTAGGATGGACTGGCTGGATCTCCTTGCAGTCCAAGGGACTCTCAAGCATCTTCTCCAACACCACAGTTCAAAAGCATCAGTTCTTCAGTGCTCTTTATAGCTTTCTTTATAGTCCAACTCTTACATCCATGCATGACCACTGGAAACACCATAGCCTTGATTAAATGGACCTTTGTTGGCAAAGTAATGTCTCTGCTTTTTAATATGTTTATTTTCTTAAAAATAAAAACAACCAGTTCTTTCTGAAAGAAGCCTTCACCACTCACTTGGACCCTTTACATTCACAAACCTATTTCCTGTCTCCTCTGAGAGCCATCAGGAGGCAGGGAAATAACAGGGCCTTCCTAGGGAGGAGGGCACGCTGGGGAGGAAGGGAGAGAGAGAGGCGGACAAGAGCAGGCCTGGAACCGGGAAGGAAATGGAGCTGTATTTGAAGTGGCACTAGGCTAGTTTGTTTCCTGTGGCATACACAGTCTCCAGGGTGGTGGAACCCAGATCTTCAGTGCTTCCACTGTTTGGTCTATAGACACCCTGGAGTTTCTGTTTTGGGATGATTAGAGAGCGGAGCAGAGACTCAGGATGAAACTTCACCCCTGCCAAGCCACTTCTCGTCTCTGTCTTCTTCACTGTTTCCTTTCTACTGCTCCCCTATCCTGGCGGAGGCACCTCGCTATGGCTCCTCCTGGTTCTTGCTGTCCTGAGAGGAGACTCAGGTACTGGGCTGGCATGTCAGCATCGCCCTGCACACGTCCTCCAAGTCCCCAGCAGAACCACCACGCTGGTTCTAGAGGATTTCAGTTTCTGGCACATAGCAAGTGTTGAAAATAAAAATACCTAGTGGAATGAGAACTTTCATAAGAAAAGATGCCACCTAGCGTACCATAGAGCCCATATGTAAGTAGAGTTATTCCTCTTACATAATATACCTATTATAAGAACCGCTCTGCATCTGAGGCACGTTTATCAGTCAGAAGTCGACTAAATTGCCAGTTGCGTGACAGAGTAAAGGGAGCCCTGCTGTGTGCAATCGTGAAGACATTTTAAAGGAACAAGTTTCTGGGTTTTAGAAGATATTTTTAAAAGAATAGCTGTGGTTTTGACTTGCATAAAGCAATTGCAGAATAACTGAATTGCATAAAAAAGTGGTGTTTAATTTGAGGATAGCCAACTGTCCCTGATATTTTCAGTAATTTAGTAGCTTTTTCTTATGTGCTTGACAAAGTTTAGAGTAGGATAGGAATAAAATATACTGGTTAAAGTTTTATTATTTAAGTTCATTTTATGAAATAATTGGTCTCATAAGCT
The DNA here is from genome assembly GCA_006408675.1 of Madoqua kirkii. Lineage (NCBI taxonomy): Eukaryota > Metazoa > Chordata > Mammalia > Artiodactyla > Bovidae > Madoqua > Madoqua kirkii. The sequence goes on from SJYC01125745.1 coordinate 9,003, forward strand.
AAGCTGTAAATATTTCTTTAAAAAAATTGTAAAGAAATTATCTAAGAGGTGATGACACAGTCTCCTGTTAAAAGAAAAGTTAGCTTTTCTTGGGTTTGATTTCCTTCCATGAACAAGTGCCCTCTGGTGGCAACACGTGCCCAGAGTGTCAAGTTAGTTCATATCCACACTGAATTGGAAAGGGGCTGTGAGTGTTTGGGTCCAAACTTTTACTTTATAGTTAAGGCAATTGGAAATATTTTACAATATTGGGAGACCTTCCTGGCTGTCCAGTAGTTAAAATTCCACTTTCAGTGCAGAGTGCGCTGGTTCAATCTCTGGTCAAGTAACTAAGATTCCATATGCTGCATAGCCAAAAAAAAATATATTTAAATAAGTAAAATATTAAAAATAGTATTATAGCCTGCTGGTATATTTGAGAGGCAGACAAGCAAGCCTTTTAAAAACCGCATGTACATTAGTTCTCTCTAGTATGTGTGAGTCTAAGAACTGGCTGTACTTGAAGGGTATATTTCTTTTGAATCAAAATAAATTGGACTCTGAGACCCAGTTGAATGAAAGGAAGATGTAGTCTCAGTCATCATCTTGGCTTCATTCCCTTCGAGCAGAAGCATTTCAGGATGGTCTCATCTGTTTTGGGCTCATGATTCCCAAATCCATTCTTCTTGAAATTTGGGATTCTTGAAAGTGCAATGTGCCGCATAAAAGACCAGATGTTTCGGAGCTTTAAGTTCTGTCTCCTTAGGCTCATACACAACCACCTCCTCTCTGAGCACTGCTGCTATTTCAGACTCAGGCCCTGAGGCTCTTGAGAGAACTGTATCCTCTGCCATTCCCCTCCCTGTCCTCCAAAAGCACCCAGGTCCCAACTCCATGTCTGCCACCCAGAGATTTCTGATTACTTTCCAATGACTTTAGGGCTTAATAATCGGCAGAGACAGCCACTGAACATTCTGATTTTGTTCTACCAACATCCTTACGAATATTCAAATAATGTGTCTTAGCTTCTTACATGTGAGGGAGTGTAGGGAAATAACAGTATGATGAATATAGAGTAAAATCACAATAAAGGATTCTTCTGCATTTCCAGTAGTTTATAGAATGTGGCCTTGGTGTGTGCCAAATTTAAGTGTATGTTTTGAATGTTCTGTGTTCAGATTCTGCCTCAATCATGAATATTTCGTTATCATCCACTAACTTGTGGTTTCATACAATGAGGTATGATGGAAGATAGCAAATGGAGCAATCCTTAGTGTTTGAAAAGGTGAATAGAAGAATTATAGGAAAACTGTATCTTAATTGCATATATTAAATTTTTTTCTTTAATTTTTTTCATGTGAAGGATTGAAGGATGCTTGCCCTACTGCCCTAAACATATGATCCTTGATGAAGTCACTCTCAAATGTGTTTATCCAGAAGACTGTAAGTACGAATCTTACTTATTCTGAAGTGTAAAATACTTGAATATATTTATACAGTGGCAAGTAACTATAAAAATAGACATTTTAGACAAACAATAAACCTTCATGAGATTCTCCTTCATTGTCTTTTCCAGAGTGGTTCTTTTTTTTTTTTTTTTTGGTTCTGAGTTACTTTTCAGTTTGGTTCGGTTCAGTCCCTCAGTCATGTCCAACTCTTTGTGATCCCAAGAATCACAGCACGCCAGGCCTCCCTGTCCATCACCAATTCCCAGAGTTTACTCAGACTCATGTCCATAGAGTCGATGATGCCATCCAGCCATCTCATCCCCTGTTTTCTCCTTCTCCTCCTGCCTCCAATCCCTCCCAGCATCAGGGTCTTTTCCAATGAGTCAACTCTTTGCATGAGGTGGCCAAAGCATTGGAGTTTCAGCTTCAGCATCAGTCCTTCCAATGAACACCCAGGACTGATCTCCTTTAGGATGGACTGGTTGGACCTCCTTGCAGCCCAAGGGACTCTCAAGAGTCTTCTCCAACATTAAAACTATGCAAATTTTTCTTCTAACATTCCTCTTGCATTGTCTGTCCCAAAACATTTTCTTTATATGAATATTCTTATATGAACTGTCTGGGCCTCACTTTAAGCAAAACAGATTAAAGAAGAGTATCTTTCTTTCTTTGTAGGCATACCTCTGATTCCCACAGAACCAGCATTAATTTCGCCAGGTAAGCCATCTCTACCCACGTTTGTAAGTATTGTAATTTTAGCCAGTAAACTTAGCATTATGTAATTTAGATCTTGGCACACTTAAACAGCTGCTGGTGTTAGTTATACCTAACCCTCTGGAGAACCCAGCAGTCACTTTTGTTTCACTGAATAACTATTTACTGGATCAACGAGCCACATTTTCAGAATGGTTTCTGCATCTGATATGTGTCTGTTCCATTTCAGTTAGTATGGATAATGAGAATGCCCCTCACATTTTTGCCTAGAATTTTTTGTTGTTCAGCCTCTCAGTCATGTCTGAACCTTTGTGACCCCATGGACTGCAGCACACTAGGTTTCCCTGTCCTTCACCATCTCCCGGAGTTTGCTCAAACTCACATCCATTGAGTCAGTGATGCCATCCAACCATCTTATCCTCTGTCGCCCTCTTCTCCTGCCTTCAGTCTTGCCCAGCATCAGGGTCATTTCCAGTGAGTGAGTTCTTCGCATCAGGTGGCCAAAATGTTGGAGCTTCAGCTTCAGCATCAGTCTCTCCAATGAATATTCAGGTTGATTTCCTTTAGGATGGACTGGTTTGATCTCCAAGGGATTCTCAAGGGTCTTCTCCAATACCGCACTGCAAAAGCATCAGTTCTTTGGTGCTCAGCCTTCTATAGGGTCCAACTCTCACATCCATCCATGACTACTGGAAAAACCATAGCTTTGACTAAATGGATGTTGTCAGCAAAGTGATAACTGCTTTTGATGCTGCTGCTAGGTTTGTCACAGCTTTTCTTCCAAGGAGCAAGTGTCTTTTAATTTTATGGCTACAATCACCATCTGCAGTGATTTTGGAGCCCAGGAAAATAAAATCTGCCAATTCCCCACATTTCCCCATTTATTTGCCATAAAGTGATGGGACCAGATGCCATGATCTTCGTTTTTTGAATATTAAATTTTTAGGCCAGCTTTTCACACTCCAGTTTCACCTTCATCAAGAGGCTCTTTAGTTCCCCCTCACATTAAAGCAGTATCACCTGCATATCTCAGGTTGTTGATTTTTCTCCTGGAAATCTTTATTCCGGCTTATGATTCATCCACCCCAGCAATTCTCGTGATGTACTCTGCATATAAGTTAAATAAGCAGGGTGACAGTATACAGGCTTGATGTACTCCTTTCCCAGTTGTTGCATACATGCTAAGTAGCTTCAATTGTGTTTGACTCTTTATGACCCTATGGACTATAGGCCACTAGGCTCCTGTCCGTCGGACTATCCAGGGAAGAACACTGGAGTGAGTTGCCATTTTCTCCTCCAGGGGATCTTCCCGACACAGGGATCAAGCCCTCATCTCTTATGTCTCCTGCACTGGTGGGCAGGTCCTTTGCCACTAGCACCGCCTGGAAAGCCCATCATTTCTGACTGTTGCTTCTTGACGTGCAGACAGGTTTCTCGGGAGGCAGGCAGGGTGGTCTCTTTTTCCCATGTCTCTAAGAATTTTCCAGTTTGTTGTGGTCCACACAGTCAAAAGCTTTAGCGTAGTCAGTGAAGCAGAAGTAGATGTTGGCTTAAATCCTCTTGGATGAGGCTGCTATTAGCCCTACCATAGAGACTGTGGACTCTAGGACTGGGCTGCTTTAGGCCAAGCAACTAAGGGGCCTCCTCCATTGGCAGAAAATTGGATTAAAGATTTACTGAGCATGGCCCTACCCACTAGAGGAAGACCCAGTTTTCCCCACAGCCAGTCCCTCCCATCAGGAAGCTTGCATAAGCCTCTCATTTTTATCCATCAGAGGGCAGACAGAAGAAGCAAGAACTACAATCCCATTTTTAGTCTGTAAAATTGTCATATTCTGCAGAAGTTACAACATCTAATAAACCATGAACCCAGCTTTTAGGACCAAGCAATAGAAGTTTTTATTCAACTTTACGATAATTTGTTACAATATATAAAATAAGTTATTTATAAATTTATTTAATTCTCTGATGTCATTGTGGTAGGCTTAATAATGGCCCCCCAAAGATGTCCATGTCATCATCTCCAGAATTTGTGAAAATGGGATGTTGCATGCTGAAGATGTGATGAAGTTAAGAATTTTGAGATGGGAAGTTTTCTTGAATTATCTGTGTGAGCCCAGTGTAATCACAAAGATCCTATAAAAGAGAAGGAAGATGGTCAGAGTCAGAAGAGATAGTGCATGGGAGAAGTCAAAATTAGCAGGGAAGGACAAAGGGATAGGGGGAAGAAGGGAGAGAGAGAGACTGAGATTTGAAAATATTATTCTGTGGTTTTGAAGATGGAGGAAGGGGCCATGATGCATCAATATATGCAATCCATAGTTGGAAAAGTTAGGAAACAAATTCTTCCATAGAGACTCTAGAAGGAATACAGCCATTGTAGATACCTTGATTTTAGGACCTCTGACTTCCAGAACCACAAAGTAATAATTTGGTGATGTTTTAAACCACTAAACTTGTAATATTTTGTTTATAGCAGTCACAGGAAACTAATACGGTCATTTTAGATAGTATCAACAATTGATAGTGCAATTATGGCTAGACAAAATTTCAGCCCTTCATTTTGGCACAAAGAGTTCATCAAAGCTATATATTGTTACCCTGCTTATTTAACTTATATGCAGAGTACATCATGTGAAATACTGGACTGGATGAAGCACAGGCTGGAATCGAGATTGCTGTGAGAATATCAATAACCTCAGATATTTGGATGACACCACCCTTATGGCAGAAAGCAAAGAGGAACTAAAGAACCTCTTGATGAAGGTGAAAGATGAGAGTGAAAAAAGATGGCTTAAAACTCAACATTGAAAAAACAAGGATCACGGCATCTCGTCCCATCACTTCATGGCAATACATGGAGAAACAATAGAAACAGTGACAGACTTTATTTTTTTGGGCTCCAAAATCACTGCAGATGGTGACTCTGTGTGTGTGCTCAGTCATGTCCAACTCTTTGCAACCCCATGGAATGTAGCCCATAAGGCTCCTCTGTCCATGGAATTTTCCAGGCAATAATTCTGGAATGGGTTTCCATTTCCTTCTCCAGGATGCTGACTGCAGCCATGAAGTTAAAAGATAGCTTTGGAAGTTGGTGATGGACAGGGAAGCCTGGCATTCAGCAGTCCACGGGGTAGCAAAAAGTCTGACACAACTGAGCGGCTGAACTGAACTGCCTCTTGGAAGAAAAGCTATGACAAACCTAGGCAGCATATTAAAAAGCAGAGACATTACTTTGCCAAGAAAGATTCAAATAGTCAAAGCTATTATTTTTCCAGTAGTCATGTATGGATGTGAGAGTTGGGCCATTAAGAAGGCTGAGTGTGGAAGAACTGATGTTTTCAAACTGTGGTGTTGGAGAAGACTCTTGAGTGACTGAAAAACAATAGTCCTTCAGACTTCGAATATTTTGGAGACATCCTTTTTACTAACGAAAAACTTTAGAAGGCATCTTACAAATATGTTTCAGTTCAGTTCAGTCACTCAGTCGTGTCCAACTCTTTGCAACCCCATGGACTGCTGCATGCCAGGCTTCCCTGTCCACCACCAACTCCCGAAGCTTGCTTAAACTCATGTCCATCGAGTTGGTGATGCCATCCAACCATCTCATCTTCTGTCATCCCCTTCCCCTCCCGCCTTCAATCTTTCCCAGCATCAGAGTCTTTTCCAGTGAGTCAGTTCTTTGCATCAGGTGGCCAAAGTATTGGAGTTTCAGCTTCAGCATTAGTCCTTCCAATGAATGTTCAGGACTGATTTCCTTTAGGATTGACTGGTGGGATCTCCTTGCAGTCCAGGGGACTCTCCAAACCCTTTTCCAACACCACAGCTCAAAAGCACTAATTCTTTGGCGCTCAGCTTTCTTTATAGTGCAACTATCACATTCATACATGACTACTGGAAAAACCATAGCTTTGACTAGATGGACCTTTGTTGGCAAAGTAATGTCTCTGCTTTATAATATGCTGTCTAGGTTGGTCATAGTTTTTCTTCCAAGGAGCAAGCATCTTTTAATTTCATGGCTGCAGTCACCATCTGCAGTGATTTTGGAGCCCCCCCAAATAGTCTCTCATTGTTTCCATTGTTTCCCCATCTATTTGCCATGAAATGTTGGGACCAGATGCCATGATCTTCATTTTCTGAAGGTTTACCAGTCATATTTTCCCTTTCAATGGATACCTTCTTTACCACATCCTCAACTGGGGTCTTGATTAGTCCATAGCATGATCTATTCTGCTTGCAAGGAAAACATTCTAGAGATTCATTGGGAAATGCATCAACCTCGCTATGTATTTTAAGAATTCAACAAAATTTGTAACTCCTGAGGAGTCTTTAATGGTACTGTTGATATTTCTACCAGTTCAAACAAATGTGTTGACACCGTCAAGGCAGTGAAGGTGTTTTATAGAATGGTGCCTCAAAGCCAGCACTCTGGAATCAGAATTCCCAAGTTCAAATTCTGCCTTTGACACTTACCAGCTTACTTCTCTACAGCTTAGTCTCCTTATCTGTAAAATGACAATAATATTATTATCTATACTTCACAGGGTTCTTGTTAGAATTAAGTGAAATAGTCTATATAAAATTTCTGATCATGGTGTCTGTCACACCATGATCAATACCACTTCACTAATGTGGGGGCTTCTTTATTTCCTTCAGGTCCAGAAATGATTACTCCATCAGACTTCACTGCAATTGACATGCTAACAACAACGACAGGTTTGGAATGTGAGGTATGACTGAGTAATATCTTCAGCTATCTCTCATTTCCTGATTGTGTCTATTGTTTCTGCATTACTATTCAACTGCTATTAAAATTCTTTTGGTATGCTCTCAAGTCTTTCTTTGTTAAATTAAGTATGCCTTCAGTTCAATTCAGTTCAGTCGCTCATTCGTGTCTGACTCTTTGCAACCCCATAAACTGCAGCACGCCAGGCCTCCCTGTCCATCACCAACTCCTGGAGTTCACTCAGACTCACGTCCATCGAGTCAGTGATGCCATCCAGCCATCTCATCCTCTGTCGTCCCCTTCTCCTCCTGTCCCCAGTCACTCCCAGCATCAGGGTCTTTTCCAGTGAGTCAACTCTTTACATGAGGTGGCCAAAGTATTGGAGTTTCAGCTTCAGCATCAGTCCCTCCAGTGAACACCCAGGACTGATCTCCTTTGAAGTAAAGTGAAGTTGCTCACTCGTGTCCGACTCTTTGTGACCCCATGGACTGTAGCTTACCAGGTTCCTCAGTCCATGGCATTTTCCAGGCAAGAATACTGGAGTGGGTTGCCATTTCCTTCTCCAGGGGATCTTCCCAACCCAGGGATCGAACCTGGGTCTCCCACATTGGAAGCAGACGCTTTACCGTCCGAGCTACCAGGAAAGCCTTATCTCCTTTAGGATGCCTTACATTTTAACAGTTGTATTTCCTTAACTGTCAGATATTTCTTAATAATTAGATTCTGGTTACACTGAGAAAAACAAAATAAAATGCAGATGAAGTCTTAAAGATAAATCCTTAATAACAATAATTTTGTGATAATTAGGTATAATAATAATTATGTGTTAATTTAATATTCTTATTTATTGATTTATTAATTAGATACTTTATTAATTTATAATCATAATTAAATGTGATTCCTTAATAATTTTTAATGATGATAATTCTTTATAATAATAAACGGTATATTTTGGGTTTCTCTGTAAATTAGACATTCAAAAATATTTATCAAGCAGCTACTATACACCATCTGTTGATCTGTGCACATGTTCAGTCATGTCTGACTCTGTGCAACCCTTTGAATTGTAGCCTACCAGGCTCCTCTGTCCATGGGATTATCCAGGCAAGAATACTGGAGTGGGTTGCCATTTTCTCCTCCAAGGGATCATCCTGATCTAGAGCTCAAACCCGCATCTCCTGAGTCTCCTGCATTGCAGGCAAATTCTTTACCTGCTGAACCACTGGGGCACTGTGCAAAATGATGAAGATATACGAGTAAAAGATAAGGTCATTGAATCCCAGA
>SJYC01125747.1:0-15365 GCA_006408675.1 Madoqua kirkii
GAGACATTACTTTGCCACCAAAGGTCTCTTTAGTCATGGCTATGGTTTTTCTAGTAGTCATGTATGGATGTGAGAGTTGGACTATAAAGAAAGCTAGTCATGTATTCAGTTGAAAACTTATTAACTTAAAAAATCATTTAGTGAGTTTATGTGATAAAATGAAACAATTCCTGATCTTAAGTAACTTGCAGTTGTGTGTGGGGTGCATACATGTGATTTTTTGCCAATTAAAGTCAGCAGGAACCAAAATGATAGAGTCAAGACCAAGATATCATGGAAACAAAGGTAAGGCTCATTTAAATGCTGTGTACAGGAGGGTCAAATAGATATTTTTGGAGAAGGTGACAGCTGAGATAAATCTTAAAGAATGAGTAGAAATTCAGCAGGTAAAGAATGTTTCAGCTTGAGGGTGGCAGTATAAAGAAGATTTAAAGATTAGAAATCGGACGGTTAGTTAGGTATAACTTTGAGAATTTTACTGATAGTTATATAGCTCGTGGTTCATTGTCTGTTATTTAAAGCACTGTTTTCAAAGTAAAATTCTTAGATTGCTTATATTAGTATTACAAAGAAAGCATCTTAAAAATATAAAATCTAGAATCTAGCTGAAACCTGGAAAGTAGAATTTCTGAAAATCCTAATCTTTACCAAGCCTCACAGATGGTTATTATGAGCATTATAAGTAAACAAACACTGGTTTAGATCAAAGAGAGAATCCAGATTAAAGAAAACCTCCTGATAAAAAGCTCTATCTTAAATTTATATTAGGAAGTAATAGTGTAATCAACATATATTGAGGGAAGCAAATCAAAATAGTACATAACTTAGAGGAAGGCTTGGTTTTGTAGAAAACAAAGGCCAATGTTGCTGTTTGGTCACTGAGTAGTGTCTGGCTCTTCTGTGACTGACCCCATGGACTGTAGCCGGCCGCGATCCTCTGTTCATGGGGTTTTCCAGGCAGGAATACTGGAGTGGGTTACCATTTCCTTCTCCAGGGCATCTTCTCGACCCAGGGATTGAACCCGAGGCTCCTGCCACATCCCCTGCATTGACAGGCGGATTCCTTACCACTGAGCCACCTGGGACGCCCCCCAGATATTGAATATAACAAGACATGAAAGAACAATAAAAGAATTAAGGAGTTCTGAGAAACTGACAGCAACAGGGTGTATATTAAAACATGAACATTGTCCTAACAGCTGTATATGCATTATGTGATTTTAGGTAGAAGTGGATTCTGTAGTTGCGCCTTTGCCCTTTTCAAATCGAGATCTGTCCATAGAGGATTCTGGTTCAATGTATGTGATTACTACTCCAGCTGGACTAATCATAAAGTGGACTCATCTTACGGGGATCATAGACATTCATTTTGGTTCTCAATTTAACTTGTCATCCTACACAGAAGGACTTTGTGGTGAGCACTGCTTTTCAAACATCTGTTTCTCCTTTTTTTTTTCTGTTCACATTACACAGCTTTGGCCCCCTCATTCCCTGCTTTGTTTGGACTGAAGAGATGTTACTAACTTTCAGTACCTCCTCATGTGAATACTGAAGGAAACAATGTCTTTGGATAAATGGAAAGGAAGAAGCAAGATCATACAGTTCAACCTGGGTGTTGTTTAGAGATGCATGCTTGCCACTATTGCTGCAACACTGTTTGCATTCCTACCATCTCATCTTGATTAAGCATTAATGAAGCCTCAGGCATTATTTTACAAACTTTAACTCATTCGATTCTAGCAGTAGCCCTAATAAGTAGGCACCAGGGTTAATTTATAAGTGATAAAAATGAGGCATAGAATGATTAAAAACTTAACTTTGTTTCTTACTTACTTTTAAAAGTTTGACATCAAAGAAAGCTTAGTTAAGTCATCTTGAAAGGTACATATTTAGGGAGTGCAATGTTCTGAATATTAGTCCCAGTTTTGTTATGAAGTGTAAAGCCTATTTTTGTTAAGTCACTTCAGTCGTGTCCAACTCTGTGCGGCCCCATAGATGGCAGCCCACCAGGCTCCCCCGTCCCTGGGATTCTCTAAGCAAGAACACTGGAGTGGGGTGCCATTTCCTTCTCCAATGCATGAAAGTGAAAAGTGAAAGTGAAGTCGCTCAGTCGTGTAACATATTGTGATATGAAAGCTAAGTGTAAAGGCACATCTAGTGTAAAGCCTAGATTAAGCCTAGATGTCTCTTTACTCTTAGGTTTCATATCACAATATGTTATATAGACACATAGTTAAAAGCCAAAGGAAACAAATTAGAAATATCTCTAGGTATATATAAAAAATTCTGACTGGTATCTGCTAGGCCATATCCCCTTTACAGATGTTTAAGTGAATATCAGTTTCCTTATCTTTCAGATGGGAATAGTAAAATCCACCTTCAAGATTGTTGTTGGAATTGAATGTGAAAGTTAATGTAAAACTCTGAAGACATTGTTTAACACAGTCAATAAATATTAGCTTAGCACAAATATACCTATTTTAAGCTCGGTAAATATTAATTGAGTAGAAGTTTATGGATGAGTTTCTGAGTATCTGACCTTATGCTTCATGCTGACGACTCAAAAGAAATAGATGAGGTCCTTGCTCTCAACAAACTGCCTGAAATACCCAAATTTCTTCTTCAAAACTGTAAAGCCTTTAGGGGAACGTTTGGCTAAAATGGTTGATAATTTCCTTGCCTGCTTAGAGCAGGCTAAACATAGCACAGCCTTCTCTGGTGACTTATGTCAGCATCGAGGAGATAGTTACTGAGTAGCCACTGTATTGTGTGTACATAAAAATTCAGTAGGTATTACTGAATAATAACTCAGAGACACTGGGAATGCGTATTTGTTCTGATTCATCACTTCTATGTGCTGTGACTTCTGTTTGATTTTCGCGTTTGTTTTCTTCTTTTGCTGTCAGCTTCTGCTTTTGTGGAGACGGTGTGCTAACTGGATCCTTAACTAATCACTGCAGAGAAGGGGCTAGGGTCACCTTTTTGCTAACAAAGATCACCCTCTAAACTTCTACAGTTGGAGAGCGGTGATTGGTTTAAAGAAAAGCAGGATGCTGGCTGACAGAGTTGTAGTGACCCAGATTGAGCCTGGACACCAGAATGGGAGGTCTATGTTGACAACTTGTTCTACAAAGAAATGTGAAGACTGCAGGAGTGGTGGCTGGAGATGCAAAGAAAACATATTTTTACTAGCAATTACCTTTCCCCAGGAGAGTTTAGACTTTTAAAATAGCTATTTTACCATATCGTTGGCTTACCTTGGGGTATTTTTATTTTTGTTTATTTATTTATTTTTTTCCACTGTATTTAGTCTCCTGTATATTTACAGGTGTGGGGCAACCATGGCAGCAGAAACCTTTATTGATATTGATATAACTGCTTGAGGATTAAGATTTGATACTTGAAAAAAAATATTTAACTCATATCTTTTATAGCTAGGAGTCTTAGGAATTAAGAAAACATTATATCTTAGAGTAGAGTGGCATTCAGGTAAGGTATGATCAGGATCTAGGTTCATTTCTTTCTATTTCCCTAGGCTTTGCACGTAACTAGATAAAAAGTAAGTTATGCCCACTAGTCTGGGGAATACCTTGTCAGATTTAAGACCTACTTAAATTAAGAGATAGTGGTAACAGTGAAAGAGCACTGAGACCGAATCAATCCTCTCTTTCGTCTGCTATGATCTTTTCACAAATCTTGCCTTCGAGGATCATGGTTTCTTTCTTACCTGGTTAAGAAAGATCTGCACTATTTAATCCATGTGTAATTTTTTTTTAAAAAATCCATCAACATTAGAGTCAAAGGACATAAATTTGGCACTTGATTCAGTAAATTATTTATTCATTTTAAAGCAGTTATTGAGTAGATTTATTTCTGGTTAAAGTGAAAAGAATTTTCTTCTAAATGTCACACATCTCTCTAGGAGTTTGCAATGAAGATCCAGATGATGATCTAAGGATGCAAAATGGCACAATCATTACAAATATGGAAGACATAGAATTGTTTATTGAGAGCTGGGAAATTGAGAAGTCATTTAAAGTGACAACAAGAAGGCCTGTTAGAAATTGTACTGAGCAGGACTGCAGTCACTGCATTGAATTATTAAACAGAAGAGTTTTCGCCCCCTGCCATGATGCAGTAAGTTGAAAGCAAATAAATCAGAACTGTTGTGTCAGACGCGTTGAGAGTAAAAGCCAGTAAATTCTTGGTCTTGCCATGGTGTTCTTCCACTAAGAATAGTTTATCCCCAGGGGAATTCAAAATCATTCACTGTTTATTGACTTACAGAATAGGAAGAATAACTATCTTTTCCCCCATGTATTTTAATGACCTGTATCTCCAGCTTTCAAGAAAAATGAGACTTTGTCCTATGAATAAATCCCTATAGAGGAAAGAGATCGATGCCACTCGATAACCCAGGATAAACTCTCAGGTGTGTGGCCTCTCAGGTGTAGACTTAGAATCTGCCACGTATTCAATTTAATTGTCCTTTATTAGTCTCTAACTTCCTGACTTTAGGTGACTAGTAGATACTGAAACAACCTATACTGTTTAAAAAAAGGATCCATTGTTAGAAACAAAGGACAAGCAAATACAGCATTTCATGAATCGTTAAATGAAAAGTTGTGAGTATCAAGCACCTACTAGGAACTGTGTTCTAGTATAACTCCTGTGATACAAAGATGAGTAAGACCCTCTCCTTGCTCTCAAAAAGTCTAGAAGGAAGGCAAGTCTGTGAACAGATTCACCACAGTATGCACTGTGGAGATGAATAGGAGCCCACATTAGACTTCCCAGAGTTTCAGACATTTGAATTATTTGGAAGGATGTTTGCCAGGAGAGAAGAGGGAGGAAGGGAGACCGAGGCAGAGAAAACAGTAGGACAGGAGCTGGGCTGCTAGAAATGACTGTGTTAGGAAAACACTGAAACAGCTTAATGCAAGACTGCGGGGAGGAGTCTGGGAAGGAGAGCGAGTGAGCTGTCGAAGCGGAAGGACTTCACTCTGCAGGATCTGCCATGCTCCTCCACTGACTGTGGACACCATAGATCTCAGCCTGTGCTATGAGTTTCCTGAGGGAAAAGGCAAAGGATGTGAAGTCATGGGATAAAAATGGTGCATCTTTCTGGGGCTTCAGTTTCACTCAGAGATCTGCAGGCAAATACATTTTAAATGTTGATGTTTTTAAAGTGCATGCGTATAAAAATGAAAAAATTGCAAATAATTTTAAACTCATTTCAGTGCCATTGTAATCTATCTTTTTAAAGCATAACAACTTTCAAAAATTGCTTTTTAAACTGGGAATTTATAAGATTGATTATTAAATCAGGAGACTTTTCAGCTTGACTATTCAAGGCATAGTGAAGCAACCCAGGATACCATTTAATCTGTGATAGTCCCAGCTTTCCCTACAGATCGTCCCAGTGAATTTGATGGCAAAAGAAGGGGTACTGTTTATTGTTTTCCTGCTTCTAATATTCATCCTCATTTGCAAATGTCCTTATAGCAGGCAGATGATCTTTTGAAAATGGAAACACGACTGGATTATTTCTCTACCTAAAATCCTTCGGGGTCTTTCACTTACTCTTAGAATTCATTCTTAACTTCTTATCAGGGCTTATAATTTCCTTTGTGCTTTGGCCTGCCTGCGTTTCCAGCTTCCTCTTGTGCTATACTTTTCTGGTTGTCTAAGGTCCAGGCATTTCAGTCCCCTTTCTGCTGTTTCATGATTTCAAGATTGTCCTGCATATGGGCTTTTACGCGTGCAGTGTCTGAGCTGGAACACTGCCCTCCTCTGATCTCTTTAAGCATGGTGACTCCTTGGTTCTATATTTAGGCTTTAGCTAGGTGATCCACAAGAACAGGTCTGTTTTAGTCACCTTTATATTACTCATGCATAGTAGGGTGCCTGACATGTAGTTAGATACCCAAGAAAGTGTGGAAGGATGCAATGGATGAATGGAAGAGAAAGGATACAATTTTTTCATATTGGGCAAATTAAATCGTGTGAGACTTTAAGGCTGAAATACCCAGAAAAAAAAAAAATTGAAGCTATTCTAGATCTCAGAAGAGACTAATTGAATCCAGAGATCAGATTTGGGGAGTTATTAGTATAGGGAGTTTCTAAAATAACAATAACTCATATATGATGTGCCAGGGTCTGCTCTGAACCCTTTCATATATAGGCTCACAGCAGTCTTAAGTAGTAGTAGGTTTTTTATTAACTCTATTAACTTATGAAGAAACTGAGGTGAAGATGTAAATGCCCAAGATGGTGGTAGCAACCTGGGAAATGGATGAGCCCAGGAAGAGCATTTGTAGTGAGTAGACAGGGCTACGGAAGAAAGTAAGTCGCTCAGCCATGTCTGACTCTTTGCAGCCCCCATGGACTGTAGCCTGCCAGGAGCCTCTGTCCCTGGGATTCTCCAGGTGAGAATACTGGATTAGGCTGCCATTTCCTCCTCCAAGGGATCTTCCTGACCGAGGGATCAGACTTGCATCCCCCACACTGCATGGAAGAAAGAGTCTAGACAAACCTTCAGAATGAGGCAGGAAGAGGAGACAAAAATGAACGGACAAAAAGGCCCCAGAGTGTGGTGCTGTGAAAGTCACAGGAGAGGGTCAGGAAATGGGGGGCGTGCGTGGCATCACAGGCTTCTGAGAGGTCGAGGAGGGCTTACAATATCAGTGTTCCCTGGATTTGGCAATTACAGGGCCTCTTGATGACCAAAGCAAGTATTCCATGCAAAAGGAAATGCTTGGAAACTGAGAAGATTCAATAGTTGAGACTAAAAAGGAGATAATGACTTTGTTTTTATAGATATGGACTTTGGAGAGGAAATAATGGGATATGAAA
Source organism: Madoqua kirkii (assembly GCA_006408675.1). Lineage (NCBI taxonomy): Eukaryota > Metazoa > Chordata > Mammalia > Artiodactyla > Bovidae > Madoqua > Madoqua kirkii. The sequence goes on from SJYC01125747.1 coordinate 6,856, forward strand.
AATATAAAGTATTTTTACCTGATACTTTGCCCTGTCCAAATAGAGCATCTGAATGTAGATGCTCAGTATGTTTGCTGAATAAATGAGTAGAAAATAATGGACTAAATATTGTTACAAGTTAAATTGTTTAGATTTCAGGTATCTCTAGATCAAAATGAAACATAATCTGTAGAAAAAAATGAGTTCCTAATTAAGTTGAGGCATGATAAATTATGCAAATTGTTTGACCAATGTTCAGTATCAGTCCACAATTTTTGGAGAAGCTTTTATAATCTCATTTAATGAGCAATGCCATCTAAGAAAGCTGTGAAACAAGTAAAAGTGTTAATCACTCAGTTGCATCAACTTTTTGCAACATCATGAACTGTAGCCTGCCTTGCTCCTCTGTCCATGGATTTCTCCAGGCAAGAATATAGGAGTGGGTAGCCATTCCTTTCTCCAGAGAATCCTCCTGACACAGGGATCAAACTCGGGTCTCTTGCATTGCAGGCCGATTCTCTATTGTGTGAGCCCCCAGGAAAGAAAGCTGTTTGAGCTTTAAATTTTATTTATAATGGAGTAAAGTCTTATTCAGTATATAAAAAGGCATATAACCTAAAATGTAATATCAGAAACAGACTTTTGCTAGGACAACATACTCTATTTCTTTTCCAGCTTTGTAAAATAGGTTTATGTAGATTAGTACAGACAATATTTGGGGTTTCCCAGGTGGCACTTGGTAAAGAACCCACCTACCAGTGCAGGAGATGTAATAGACACAGGTCCAATCACTGGGTCAGGAAGATCCCCTGGAGAAGGGCATGGCAACCCACTCGAGTATCCTTTCCTGGATAATCCCATGGACAGAGGAGCCTGGCGGGCTATAGTCTATGGGGTCTCAAAGAGTCAGACATGACTGAAGCAACTTAGCATGCACAGACAACATTTATCTTATCTAAACTGTGTGTTTAAACAATTATAATTCAGAGGTGACATCTAATACTCTGAAAATTTAAAGATCTAAGGTCAAAGAGGAACTGTTATGAATATTGACTTGCCTTTTGATTCTCCAAATAGTTTTAGTCTTGGAGAATCAAAAATCAATCTAGCTTAGGGCCTTCAGTCCAGTTCAGTTCAGTGGTTCAGTCATGTCTGACTCTTTGCAACCCTACGAATGGCAGCATGTGAGGCTTTCCCGTCCATCACCAACTCCCGGAGCCTACTCCAACTCATGTGCATCATGTCAGTGATGCCATGCAACAGTGTCATCCTCTGCCGTCCCCTTCTCCTCCCGCCTTCTATCTTTCCCAGCATTGGGGTCTTTTCCAATGAGTCAGTTCTTCTCATCACGTGGCCAAAGTATTGGAGTTTCAGCTTCAGCATCAGTCTTCCAATGAATATTCAGGACTGATTTCCTTTAGGATTGACTGGTTGGATCTCCTTGCAATCCAAGGGACTCTTAAGAATCTTCTCTAACACCACAATTCGAAAGCATCAATTCTTCAGTGCTCAGCTTTCTTTATAGTCCAGCTCTCGCATCCATACATGACTACTGGAAAAACCAAGGCTTTGACTAGACGGACCTTTGTTGGTAAAGTACTGTCTCTGCTTTTTAATATGCTGTCTAGGTTGGTCATAGCTTTTCTTCCAAGGAGCAAGCATCTTTTAATTTCATGGCTGTAGTCACCATCTGCAGTGATTTTGGAGCCCCCCAAAATAAAGTCTCTCATTGTTTCCATTGTCTCCCCATCTATTTGCCATGAGATGATGGGACCAGATGCCATGATCTTCATTTTCTGGATGTTGAGCTTTAAGCCAACTTTTTCACTCTCCTCTTTCACTTTCATCTTTGGTTCTTCTTCTGCCATAAGTGTGGTGTCATCTGCATATCTGAGGATATTGATATTTCTCCCAGCAATCTCGATTCCAGCTTGTGCTTCATTCAGCTCAGGGTTTCTCATGATGTACTCTGCATATAAGTTGAATAATCAGGGTGACAATATATAGCCTTGATATACTCCTTTCCCAATTTGGAACAAGTCTCTTGTTGCATGTCCAGATCTAACTGTTGCTTCTTGACCTACACAAAGATTTCTTATCAGACAGGTATGGTTGCCTGGTATTCCCATCTCCTTAAGAATTTCTCACAGTTTGTTGTGATCCACACAGCCAAAGGCTTTGGCATAGTTAATAAAGCAGAAGTAGATGCTTTTCTGGAACTCTCTTGCTTTTTCGATGATCCAACAGATGTTGGCAATTTGATCTCTGGTTCCTCTGCCTTTTCTAAAATTAGCTTGAACATCTCGAAGTTCACGGTTCATGTATTGTTGAAGCTTGGGTTGGAGAATTTTGAGCATTACTTTGCTACTGTGTGCTGCTGCTGCTAAGTTGCTTCAGTCGTGTCTGACTCTGTGTGACCCCAGAGACGGTAGCCCACCAGGCTCCCTCATCCCTGAGATTCTCCAGGCAAGAACACTGGAGTGAGTTGCCATCTCCTTCTCCAATGCATGAAAGTGAAGTGAAAGTGAAGTCACTCAGTCATGTCCAACTTTTAGCCCACCAGGCTGGCTCCTCCATCCATGGGACTCTCCAGGCAAGAGTACTGGAGTGGGTGAGTGCAACTGTGTGGTAGTTTGTGCATTCTTTGAAATTGCCTTTCTTTGGGATTGGAATGAAAACTGCCTTTTTCCAGTCCTGTGGCCACTGCTGAGTTTTCCAAATTTGTTGGCATATTGAGTGTGACACTTTCACAGCATCATCTTTCAGGATTTGAAGTAGCTCAACTAGAATTTCATCACCTTTACTAGCTTTGTTCGTAGTGTTGTTTCCTAAAGCCCACTTGACTTCACTTCCAGGATGTCTGGCTCTAGGTGATTGATCACACCATCGTGGTTATCTGAGTCATAATGATCTTTTTTGTATAGTTCTTCTGTGTGTTCTTGCCACCTCTTCTTAATACCTTCTGCTTCTGTTTGGTCCATACCATTTCAGTTCTTTATTGAGCCCATCTTTGCATGAAATGTTCCCTTAATATCTCTAATTTTCTTGAAGAGATTTCTAGTCTTTCCCATTTTATTGTTTTCTTCTTTGCATTGATCACTGAAGAAGGTTTTCTTATCTCTCTTTGCTATTCTTTGGAACTCTGCATTCAAGTGGGTATATCTTTCCTTTTCTCTTTTGCCTTTAGCTTCTCTTCTTTTCTGAGCTACTTGTAAAGCCTCCTCAGTATACCATTTTGCTTTTTGCATTTCTTTTTCTTGGGGATGGTGTTGATCACTACCTCATGTACAATGTCATGAACCTCTGTCCATAGTTCTTCAGGCACTCTGTCTATCAAATATAATCCCTTGAATCTATTTGTCACTTCCACTGTATAATCATAAGGGATTTGATTTAGGTCTCAGATACATAAAACAACATAACTTATCTCAGGGCACAATGTGTCTCTAGGTTTCACCACAAGACTTTTGTGAAAAGATGTGGATCAATTATACCTATTTTTGGAACTATGAATGTGATGCCCTTTCTGCGTATGTGGCTATATGCTACAAGTTTGACATTTGTATTCCATGGAGAACACCTGATTACTGCTGTAAGTAGTACACTGCAAACTGTATTTTCCAACAATCCAACATTTCAGCTTTTTCTTACATGCACGTCTTTCTTTTTATTTTCATCACAAAATAATTTTGTAAGAATAAAATGAATATAAATGTAACCTATAGTTAGAGGTCATAGCTTCCCTTTAAGCAACTTCTGTTTTTATCCTGGTATAAATTTAAAGTAAGGGGGAGGGTCAAAAAGGTGGAGTAGCAAGATCCTGAATTCCCCTCCTCCAACAGACATACCAAAATTACAATTACTTACAAATGAACTGTCTATGCAACTGATCTGAAGGCTAGCAGAAAAGATATTTCACAGATAAAGAGATCAGAGAAGAACAACACCAGAATGGGTGGGAGAGGCAGAAAACAGTATAGTCAGGACCCATACCCCTTGGTCTGTGACCCACAAACAAAAGGTCTACACAATTGTAGACCTCCTTCCTAAGAGGTGAGAAGTCTAAGCCCCACATTGGCCTCCCCAGCCTAGAAGTTCTGCACCAGGAAGACGACTCCCCAGAACTTCGGCTTTGAAAACCAGTAGGGCTTATGCTTGAGAAAGCTGGAGAGCTATAGGAAATAGGCTCCACCCTTAAAGGAAATGCACAAAATCGCCTGTGCGCCCAGGCCCAGAGCAGAGGAAGCAGTTTGAAAGGACCCTGGAGAGGAACGACTTTCTGATGTTGGAGAGCCTCCAGGAGAGGCAGGAGGCACCTAGGACTCCCCTGGGGGTGGAGATGCTGACAGCATCCATTTTGGAGCTGATTCTGTGATCACACTGGTTCTGGCAAAAGACTATTTTGGAATCCTTCCCTTGACTGTTAGTTCCAGAAGCTTATCTACCCTCCAGTGAGCCAGACCCAGCCTCAAGCCGTTCAGGATCTGCAGACAGCCATGCAGAAAGCCTGCCCCAGCCTCCAGTGTCCCCCCAGACACTGAGGCATTGCGGCCTCCTGGCCAAGGGCCAGCCTGGCCTACCAGGGCACCCACAGTAGTTGGCACTGCCACAGCTGAAGCGTGCACATGGGCTATGTAGGGGGCACTCCTAGAGCTCTGAAGACCAGAGAGAAGTGTGCCTTGATAACAAAACCAGAAAAAGACACCAAAGAAAAGAAAATTACAGGTCAGTATCACTGATGAACATAGATACAAAAGCCTTCAGCAAAAGAGCAGCAAACTGAATTCAACAAAACGTTAAAAGAATCATGCATTCTGATGAAGGGATTTACCCCTAGGGATGCCAGAGATGGTTCAGTGTCTGCAATCAATCATTGTGATAAGCCGCATTACCCAACTGAAGAGTAAAAATCGTCTCAATAGTTTAGAGAAAAAAAAGCCTTTGAGAAAATTCAACATCCACTGATGATGAAACTCTCTCAACAAGCTGGGTACAGAGGGAACATAGCTCAACGTAATAAAGACCATATTTGACAAAACTACAGCCAGCGCCATACTCAGCAGTGAGACACTGTCATCTGCTGCCTCCCCAAGCAGAATAAAATACAGAGAAAAATAATACATTGGAGACTCTCGTCACATGATTCCACTTCGGAAATAAAGCAGCTCCTGGTGTGCTTGCTCCAGTCCTCTCCTCTCTCCACAGCCCCAGCTGTTTTTCAGTTGCTCAGTCACATCTGACTCTTTGTGACCCCATCAACTGCAGCACGCCAGGCCTCCCTGTCCATCACCGACTCCAGGAGCTTGCTCAAACTCATGTCCATCCAGTCGGTGACGCCATCCAACCATCTTATCCTTTGTTGTCCCCTTCTCCTCCTGCCTTCAGTTATCCCCAGGATCAGGGTATTTTCCCCCAGAGGTAATCACTATTCAAGAGTGGGGTTGCTTGATTTATTGGGAACATATGAAATCTTCAGTATCACTAGATTATGAAAATTTTCTCTGCTAATATCTTACCGGTTTACACCTCCATCATCTGCATGTTCATTTTTTTATGAGTATGACTTTTTAAGATCATGCAAAAGCAACACAAATTTTCTGAAACATCATTTAGAAACTGCTCAGCAACAGTAGTTTCTTTTGACAGTGGAGGATTAAGCCTAAATATGCGGCATTTTTCTTTTTTAGGACTTGGTTGAGTTGCGTAGTTAAAACATATTTCTGTGCTTATTCTGAGTGGACTGTTGGATCTCCTCCCACTGCACAGAGCAGTAACTTTATAATAGTTGACTCTATATTTATGCCAACCAAACTTGGGCTGCCTATTGGTAGTATTTACTTGATATAAGTCAGATGAACTTTCCCTGCTGTAACATAATACTAGCTGGACACCTGGAAGATGCTCAGAAATACTCATTGATTGTTTTGTTTCTAATTTATGGTTACATAATACTGACAAATGGATTTGGAAGAGGCTTAAAGTGTGCAAAAATTTACTTTCAGAAAGAAAACTGACATTTCTTCCTCTTACTAGAATTCAAGTAGGTCACTTTTATCATTAGCAAATTCTGTCCTCCGTTATTCATAGCTCTGACTTGTCCAGAGGGGAAGGAATATCAACCCTGTGTGCGACCTTGTGAAGCAAAAACATGTCTGAACAGATGGTTCTATGGGCATTCTTCATGTCTGAATTTAAGAGAAGACTGTGTGTGCAAAAATGGACCATTCTTCACAGGCCAGATTCAACTCGATGTATTCCAGAGGAAGAATGTGGTAAGCAGAAAAGTAAAAACAACACCTTAGGGAACCAGGAAATACACAAATAAGACTTTTTTTTAAATCTTGGAGAAATGTGTTAAAAGGATTAATCAGAGTTTGCCTAAGTGTTGGAAAGGAAACAAGTATGTTGTTCGATTGTAATATGATTTCAATCAAAGTTGCCAAAATTGGGAGCTTCAGTGGTAATATGTTTTATTTCTACTTACACCTGTAATAACTGGAAAAGAATATGGCAAATTAAGAATGAAGAGAATAGTATGTAGACTGAATTGAAATTCCAGTTATTTCATGTATTGATGGTTCTGCTTTACATGAGCCTGAAATTGTGCATCTGCAAAATATAGAAAGTAATAGGACTTACATCACAAGGTTAGTGTGAGGATACACAAAAAAAGAAAAATTTGCAACAGTGCCTAGAGAAAAATAAGCACTCAAGAAGTTTCAGAAAGTGTTAGTATCTGGGAGAAAACATCAAATATTTCTGCTTTTATTTTCAACCCATTTTGACACATAGTTTCCATGGTGGTTGTGGATTTGAAAAAGTGCAAAATTGAGAAAATTGCGATACAGCACTTTTTATCTATCACAGGGATCTTTGTTATGGTCAAAAGTAAAGATAATAATTAAAGGGGAAGGCAAGTAGAAGCAAAATGCACGTGTAGTTTCAGAAACAAGTTTGTATCTGCCATTGAGAAAATATTTGTGGAAGGATTTGAGAATACACAGGCTTGCTTATATTTGTTTTTAGGGACCTGAGGGATTGGTTTGGTAGTAAATAAAGAAAAGTCCACTGGAAGCTTGGAATATGATGGTCACTTCGTTTATCCTTATTATCCTTAAAGAACTATAAGAGGGCTATATTTGTCACTAAGTAAAATGTTCATAATAAAATGAACAGAGTCATTAAACAGTATTTGCTTGACGGCTTACTTTTCACATTTAGACTTTAAAGCTGGAATCTTTTGAATTTTGCTATAACAAACATGTTAATGTGAGGTAGAGACTACCTTGTTTTCTAATACTAATTAGTTTTTATAGCTATGATTTTAAAACTAATTTAAATTTATGTTACTGAGTTTGTTTAAGCTAAATAAATTGTACTAGTAAGACTTAAAATGAATACAAAATAATTAGCAGGTCATCTTATTTATAGAAGAGGTCATGCAAATTTACAGACAGTTGTAGAAGGGATAAATATTTTCCATGGACTATAAAAAGTTCATTAAAGAAAAAATGTAAGCTAATAGTTGATGAACAAAAAGAAGCTGCAAAATGGTAGATAACATAACAGGTTATCTGTGCCCCTAGACCAAGTCACAGTCTGAAATCAAAACATCGCAGCTTGATTTATTTTCATGCCCAAGTTCTAAGTGATATAACACTGACTGTCTTTTTAAGCATGCACTGATAGTGAAGACCAGCCTCGAACTGCTGGTGAAGTTTGGAATGGGGGCATTGACGAATGTGCCCTGTACAAATGTTTCGCGAACGGAAGCATTATTCCCATAGAACCCGACTGTGATGAACAGCCCTCGCCAATTTGTGAACGAGAAGCTGAAGTTGTCCTGGGCTTCGTTGATAGATGGACCTGCTGTTTCAAGGAAGTTTGCAGTATGTATGCAGGCTGAAGCCTTACAGTTGATTAATGCCACAAAATATGCTGATTTTCTTTGAGAAAAAACAAGGCATGTATGATGCTTGGTGTTAAAAAAAAAATGTACCGGGTTAAAGTAACTATTGCCATAAATGTCACTTACACTTTCTCAAAGCAACAAAAGTTGCAACAAAACCCAACATAGTTGGGTTGATTATAGTTTTGTTGATTTTGCAAACAGAAAGCAAAACTCTAGCTATTATAATTAATAACATTCTGAAAGACATGACAAGATAAAGGGTCTGTAATTGCAGTGGAAAAACATGCATATTGAGAACCCTTTTCCTTCTTTAAGTTAGAACCTCAGGATTTCAGTTGTGTACACAGTTTTTTTTATATTTCTGATTATTTCCAGGATGTGACATGAATTTGTGTGAAACTGCCATTCCAACATGTACAAACAGTCAAAAACTGGTAGTTGGCCATAGCCCCTTATCTTGCTGTCCACAGTACCAATGTGGTGAGTAATGAACTAGGAAAAGTGAGATTCATGGTTCATTCACAGTAGTGGATGAGACTTTCATTTTTGTGTCTACAAAAAAATTTATCAAACAGATCATTTGCCGAACTGTCTTGCTAAAGGTAGTTTTTCTTTTAAA
>SJYC01125748.1:0-15835 GCA_006408675.1 Madoqua kirkii
TCATAATGATGCTTTCTAAGGCCCACTTGACTTCACATTCCAAGATGTCTGGCTCTAGATTAGTGATCACATCATCATGATTATCTGGGTCATGAAGATCTTTTTTGTACAGTTCTTCCATGTATTCTTGCCACCTCTTCTTAATGTCTTCTGCTTCTGTTAGGTCTAGAACATTTCTGTCCTTTATTGAGCCCATCTTTGCTGAAATCTTCCCTTGGTATCTCTAATTTTCTTAAAGAGATCTCTGGTCTTTCCCATTCTGTTCTTTTCCTCTATTTCACATGTGTACTCTTACACAATATTGGACTTGCATGGTGGCTCAGATGGTAAAGCATCTCTTTACAATGCGGGAAACCTGGGTAACAACTCATAACTAACCCCTTTGTGAACAAAGGCAAGTTTTGAATACTTAAATAATTTAAATTTGATAAATTGGTTTCTATTATGAAAGCAATATTTTAATTCAGTGATTGGTTGGTTCAAGCTAAATCTGATATACAGAGATAGATATAACATTGACAGGAGTCTTAATAACACACTATATATCAGGATAGTCTGAATTTTGTAATATTATTGTCCTATGCAATTATGTTATTGATGAAAACAGTACATTTAAATATGACCACCAAAAAGATAACAAGGTTATTTCTTTTGCTTTCATTTGGAAAAATTATACAACTATCTTAGTCTCTTGGATCTGGCTCAGGGTATTTCTTGCTCAAATACTCAAATATAGATGGAAGAGAAACAAAAACAGCAAGGATAATTGGCCAGATGGACTTTCATATCCACACCTGGGTCACCACAAAGTATGCCTAGAACAATCAGAATGCAGGACTGATGCCATTTGTACAATATGAAGTAATAATTACAGGGGAGGGATTCTTGTAGTTTTTTATTTTACTCTGAGCAACAGCTGCTAGAACTTTAATCCAACGTCATGTCTATTATCTAGAAATACCTTTGAAAATAAAAGTAAATGAACCATTCTGACAAAGGGGGAAAAAATCTGAAAGGACATATCAGGCATCCATTATCCTTCTCTTTTTGTTCTAAACATACTAAAAGGAATGCAGATAATGGAGTTCTTGTTGTTTAATTGCTAAGTCATGTCTGACTCTTTTGCAACCCTTAGGACTGTAGCCCAGCAGGCTCCTCTCTCTATGGGATTTCCCAGGCATGAATACTGGAGTGGGTGGCCATTTCCTTCACCAGGGAATCTTCTTGACCTAACGCTCAAACCCATGTCTCCTGCTTGGCTGGTAGATTCTTTACCCCTGAGCCACCTGGGAAGGCCACAGATAATGAAATACCAGAATCCAAATCATCATATCTCCTGTTTAAAAAAAAAAGAAAAGAAAAAACAAAAGAAAAAAGACTTCTGGCTTGCAGAAAAAACAAAAACAAAACAATACTCTTCAATGTTAGTAGATATTTATCAATTTGTTTTGCTTGCCCAGTTTTTACTTTTCTCTTTTTGTTAGTATATTGGTAACAGGTCATTGGTAACAGGGTCATAGAGGAAGGCTTTCTAATCTCTCCTTGATATTCTTTGGAACTCTGCATTGAAATGGGTACATCTTTCCTTTTCTCTTTTGCCTTTAGCTTCTCTTCTTTTCACAGCTATTTGTAAGGCCTCCTCAGACAACCATTTTGCATTTTGCTTTTCTTTTCTTGGGAATGGTCTTGATCCCTGCCTCCTGTACAGTGTCACAAACCTCCATCCATAGTTCTTCAGGTACTCTGTCTATCAGATCTAATCCCTTGAATCTGTTTTTCACTTCCATTGTATATTTGTAAGAGATTTGATTTACATCATATCTGAATGGTCTAGTGGTTTTCCACACTTTCTTCAATTTCAGTCTGAATTTGGCCAATAAGAAGTTCATGATCTGAACCACAGTCAGCTGCCAGTCTTGTTTTTGCTTTTACTGTATAGAGCTTTTCCATCTTTGGCTGCAAAGAATATAATCAATTTGATTTCAGCATTGACCATGATGTCCATGCGTAGAGTCTTCTCTTGTGTTGTTGGGAGAGGGTGTTTGCTATGACCGGTGTGTTCTCTTGGCAAAACCCTATTAGCCTTTGACCTGCTTCATTTTGTACTCCAAGGCCAAATTTGCCTGTTACTCCAGGGATCTCTTGACTTCCTGCTTTTGCATTCCAGTCTCCTATCATGAAAAAGATATCTTTTTCGGGTGTTCTAGAAAGTCTTGTAGGTCTTCGTAGAACCATTCAACTTCAGCTTCTTCAGCATTATTGGTCGAGGCATAGACTTGGATTACTGTGATATTGAATGGTTTGCCTTGGAAACAAACAGATCATTCTGTTATTTTTGAGACTGCATCCAACTATTGCATTTTGGACTCTATTGTTGACTATGATGGCTACTCTATTTCTTCTAAAGAATTCTTGCCCACAGTAATAGATATAATGGTTATCTGAGTTAAATTCACCCATTCCAGTCCATTTTAGTGCACTGATTCCTACAATGTCAACATTCACTCTTTTCATCACCTGTTTGACCACTTCCAACTTGCCTTGATTCATAGACCAAACATTCCAGATTCCTATGCAGTATTGCTCTTTACAGCATCAGTCATATCCACAACTGGATGTTCTTTTTGCTTTGGCTGTGTCTCTTCAGTCTTTCTGGAGTTATTTCTCCACTGATCTCCAGTAGCATACTGGGCACCTACTGACCTGGGGATTTCATCTCTCAGTGTCCTATCTTTTTGCCTTTTCATACTGTTCATGGGGTTCTCAAGGCAAGAATACTGAAGTGGTTTGCCATTCCCTTCTCTAGTGGACCACATTTTGCCAGAACTCTACATCATGACCCGTCTGTCTTGGGTGGCCCTACAGGCCATGGCTCATAGTTTCACTGGGTTAGACAAGGCTGTGGTCCCTGTGATCAGATTGGTTAGTTTTCTGTGGTTGTGATTTTCAAACTGTCTGCCCTCTGATGAAGAAGGGTAAGAGGCTTTTGGAAGCTTCATATGGGAGAGACTGACTGAGGGGAAACTGGGTCTTGTTCCAATGGGCGGGGCCATGCTCAGTAAATTTTTAATCCAATTTTTTTATTGATGGATGGGCTGTGTTCCCTCCCTGTTATTTACCTGGGGCCAAACTATAGTGGAGGTAATGGTATGATCACTGAGCTAGAACCAGACATCCTGGAATGGGAAGTCAGGTGGGTCTTAGGAAGCATCACTATTAACAAAGCTAGTGGATATGATGGAATTCCAGTTCAGCTATTTCAAATATTAAAAGATGATACTGTGAAAGTGGTACATTCAATATGCCAGCAAATTTGGAAAACTCAGCAGTGGCCACAGGACTGGAAAAGGTCAGTTTTCATTCCAGTCTAAAGAAAGGCAATGCCAAAGAAGGCTCAAATTACCATACAATTGCACTCATCTCACACAGTAGCAAAGTAATTCTCAAAATTCTCCAAGCCAGGCTTCAACAGTACATGAACTATGAACTTCCAGATGTTCCAGCTAGATTGAGAAAAGGTAGAGGAACCAGAGATAAAATGGCCAACATCCACTAGATCATCGAAAAATCAAGAGAAAAACATCTACTTCTCCTTTCCTGTCTATGCCAAAGCCTTTGACTCTGTGGATCACAACAAACTGTGGTAAATTCTTCAAGAGATGGGAATATGAGACCACCTGATCTGCCTCTTGAGAGATCTGGATGCAGATCAGGAAGCAACAGTTAGAACTGGACATGGAACAACAGACTGGATCAAGATTGGGAAAGGAGTACGTTAAGGCTGTATATTGTCATCCTGCTTTTTTAAACTTATATGCAGAGTACATCATGAGAAATGCTGGACTGGATGAAGCATAAGCTTGCATCAAGATTGCTGGAAGAAATATCAATAACCTCAGATATGCAGATGACACCACCCTTATGGCAGCAAGCCAAGAAGAACTAAACAGCTTCTTGATGAAAGTGAAAGAGGAGAGTGGAAAACTTGGCTTAAAACTCAACTTTTGGGATCAAGGCATCTGGTCACATCACTTCATGGCATATAGGTGGGGAAACAATGGCAACAGTGGTAGAATTTATTTTGAGGGGCTCCAAAATCACTGCAGATGTTGATTGCAGCCATTAAATGAAAAGATGCTAGCTCCTGAAAGAACAGTTACAACCAACCTAGACAGCATATTAAACAGCTGAGACATTACTTTGCCAAAAAAGGTCCATCTAGTGAAAGCTATGCTTTTTCTAGTAGTCATGTATGGGTGTGAGAGTTGTACTGTAGAGAAAGCTGAGTACCAAAGAACTGATCCTTTTGAACTGTGGTGCTGGAGAAGAGTCTTTAGAGTCCTTTGGACTGCACAGAGATCCTTCCAGTTCATCCTAAAGGATATCAGTTCTGAATATTCATTGGAAGGACTGATGTTGAAGCTGAAACTCCAATACTTTTGTCACCTGATGTGTAAAAGGGACTCAATTGAAAAGACTCTGATTCTGCGAATGATTGAAGGTGGGAGGAGAAGGGAATGACAGAGGATGAGATAGTTGGATTTAATCACCGACTCGCTGGCCATGAGTTTGAGTAAGCTCTGGGAGTTGGTGATGGACAGAAAGGACTGACATGCTGTATTCCATGGGGTTGCAAATAGTCAAACACGACTGAGTGAGTGAACTAACTGAGCTGGTAACGGTAATTCCTAGTGACTACCTCCTGAAGAGCAGTCAACTCTTTGATCACTCTGCACTGTGTGCAGAAGGGCATGTGAGATAAAGTCAGCTGCTCAGCTGCACTGTTGTAGGACTTTGACTCTTCAGCTGGTGACATGACGAAGTGGGGATTCGTCCTCTGTCATGGTGGTGGACACAGTGAATTCTGAGTGGATGCCACTTGCTTTGAGACTGCCACTTGGATTTCTCCTTCCTGCCTGGACACTGGCTTGTTACTCAGTTGTTCTTCAGCTTCCAGGAAGTTCCATGTCCTGAGCTACGTGTCTCTACTATACTTCTAAAATTATTTTTTAAATTAAAATTAGCTAGATTTCATTCCTGGTTTTTGCAACCAGTTACACCAAATAATGCAGTTTTAGCCATGTTACTTAATTGACATGAAGTTTAGTTTTCTTCTATTACTTTCATGGGACAATATATGTTAACACCTGATTGTGTAAAGAATTTATTATGTGTTTTATTTTCCATCTGCTCATCTACATGTATATATCCCTTTGAGTATAATTTCTTTTTATAAATTGTGGTTCAGTTCAGTCACTTAGTCGTGTCTGACTCTTTGTGAACCCATGAATTGCAGCATTCCAGGCCTCCCTGTCCATCAACAACTCCCAGAGTTCACTCAGACTCACGTCCATTGAGTCACTGATGCCATCCAACTATCTCATCATCCTCTATCATCCCCTTCTCCTCCTGCCCCCATTCCCTCCCAGCATTAGAGTCTTTTCCAATGAGTCAACTCTTTGCATCAGGTGGCCAAAGTATTGGAGTTTCAGCTTCAGCATCATTCCCTCCAAATAAATCCCACAGCTGATCTCCTTCAGAATGGACTGGTTGGATCTCCTTGCAGTCCAAGGGACTCTCAAGAGTCTTCTCCAACACCACAGTTCAAAAGCATCAATTCTTCAGCGCTCACTTTTCTTCACAGTCCAACTCTCACATCCATACATGACCACTGAAAAAACCATAGCCTTGACTAGACGGACCTTTGCTGGCAAAGTGATGTCTCTGCTTTTCAATATGCTATCTAGGTTGGCCATAACTTTTCTTCCAAAGAGTAAGCATCTTTTAATTTCATGGCTGCAATCACCATCTGCAGTGATTTTGGAGCCCCCCAAAATAAAGTCTGACACTGTTTCTACCATTTCCCCATCTATTTCCCATGAAGTGATGGGACCGGATGCCATGATATTCATTTTCTGAATGTTGAGTTTTAAGTCAACTTTTTCACCCTCCTCTTTCACTTTCATCAAGAGGCTCTTCACTTTCTGCCAGAAGGGTGATGTCATCTGCATATCTGAGGTTATTGATATTTCTCCCGGCAATCTTAATTCCACCTTGTGCTTCTTCCAGTCCAGCGTTTCTCATGATGTACTCTGCATATAAGTTAAATAAGCATGGTGACAATATACAGCCTTGACATGTGGTAAAAACACATAATGTGAAATTTACTCTGTTCTCAAGTTTCCAAGCATATAATATGCTACATTATTGTTAAATATATAAATACACACACACACACACACATTGTTATACAGTAGATCTCTTGGAGAAGGCAATAGCAACCCACTCCAGTACTCTTCCCTGGAAAATCCCCTGGATGGAGTAGCCTGGAAGGCTGCAGTCCATGGGGTCTCTAAGAGTTGGACACAACTGAGCGACTTCACGTTCACTTTTCACTTTCATGCACTGAAGAAGGAAATGGCAACCCACTCCAGTGTTCTTGCCTGGAGAATCCCAGGGACAGAGGAGCCTGGTGGGCTGCCATCTATGGGTTGCACAGGGTTGTACATGAATGAAGTGACGCAGCAGCAGCAGCAACAGCATGCAGTAGATCTCTAGATGTTTTTATTTTGCATGACTGAAAGTCTAAACCCATTGCACAGCAAATCTCCATTCCTCATTCCAACCTTATTTCCAGCTCCTGGTTCTGATTTCTAGTTTCTGCTTCTCTGAGTTTGAGTACTATAGATACTTCTCAAAGGGGAATCATTGGTACTTAGTATTTAGCCACTAATTTATTCCATGTAGGATAATCCTCAGGGCTCATTTATGTTGTAGCATATGACAGTATTTTCTTCTTTACCTAAGGCTGACTAGTATTCCATCATATGTATGTGCCACATTTTCTTTACAGTTCATCTGTTGATGGACCTTTGGGTTCTTTCTCCCTCTAAGCTATTGTGAATAATGCTATAATCAACTTGTGAGTAACATATCTCTTCAAGATAGTTTTTAATTTTGCTGGATACATACCCAGAAGTGGGATTGCTGGGTCATAGGTGGTTCTATATTTGATAATTTGAGGAACCGCCACGCTGTTTTCAATACAGCTACACCATTTACATTTCAATCAATAGTGCACCAGGGGTCTAATTTCTCTGCACCCTAACATTTCTTGTTTTGGTTTTTGGCTTTATATAATGGCTATTATAGCAACTGTGAGGTGTTCTCAATTTACATGTCCCTATGTATTATGATGTTGCTTGTCTTTTCTAATACCTGTTGACCATCTGTATGTCTTTGGGGAAATGTCTGTTTAAGTAATTTCATTCATTTTTAATAAGTTTATTTTTGTTATTGGGCTGTTTGAATTACTTACATATTTTGAATATTAACCCCTTACAGTTAGGGTTTGCAAATATATTCTCCTATTCTGTTGGTTGCTTTTTTACTTTGTTGATCTTTTTACTACTCAAACTTTTTAGTTTGATACAATTTCACTTGTCTCTTTTTGCTTTGGGGCTTCCCAGGTGGCACAGTGGTTAAGAATCCACTTGCCAGTGCGCAGGTGGAAGAGATGTGGGTTTGATCCCTGAGTCGAGAATATCCCCTGGAATTGGAAATGGCAATCCACTCCAGTATTCTTGCCTGAAAGATTCCATGGACAGAGAAGCCTGGTGACCTACAGTTCATAGGGTCACAAAAGTTGGACATGACTGAGCACACACACATTTTTACTTTTGTTGCCCGTCTTTTGGTTTAGGAAATTATTATCAAGACCAGTGTTATAAACCATTTTTCCCATATTTTCTTCATGGAGTTTTATAATTTCAAGCTTTATGTTTAAGTCTTTGAGTAGATTTTTGTTTTTGGTATAAGATGAGGTTCCTATTTCATTCTTCAGCATGTGGATATCCATTTCCCCAAAACAATTATGAAAGAGACTGTCTTTTTTTCATTAAATAGTCTTAGCCTATTTTCTAAGATCATTTCCCCGTATCAGTTCAGTTCAGTGTCTTGGTTGTGTCCGATCTTTGCAACCCCATGGACTGCAACATGCCAGGCCTTCTTGTCCATCACCAATTCCCAGAGCTTACTCAAACTCATGTCCATCAAGTCAGTGATGCCATTCAACCATCTCATCCTCTGTTGTCCCCTTGTCCTCATTCCTTCAATCTTTCCCAGCATCAGGGTCTTTTCCAATGAGTCAGTTCTTCACATCAGATGGTCAGAGTATTGGAGTTTCAGCTTCAGCATCAGTCCTTCCAATTTTTCTCTATTTTTTTCTCTTGATCTGTCTTTGTCTTTATGCCAGTATCACACCGGTTTCATTACCTTAGCCTTGTAATATGTTTTGAATTTAGAAAATATGAGGCCCTCACCTTTGTTCTTTTTCCATATAATTTTTGCTATTCAGAGTCCTTTTTGTTTCCATATGAATGTTAGAACTGTTTTTCCTATTTCTGCAAAATTTCCCATCAAGATTTTAAGGGTTTTATTGAATTTATTGCTTTTTTTGGTTCAAACCATGAACATCAAGTGTCTTTTTATTATTTGTGTTTTTATTTGTATGTAATTCTTTTTTGTGCCTAAGTGCTCTGGCTAAGATTTCTGGTACTCTATTGGATAGAATTGGTGGGAATGGGTATCTTAGCCTTATCTTTAATCTCAGAGGTAAAGGTTTCAGTTTTTACTATTAACTATAATATTATCTGTGGGCTTTACATATGTTGCCTATTATTACACTGAGGTAATAGCTTTCTGGTCCTAGTTTGTTGAGTATGTTTATCTGAAGGGAATTTGAATTCTGTTTGGTGGCTTTTTCTGCATTTATTGACATGATCGTGTGATTTTTAGTCCTTTAATCCTTTATACTGTTAAGGTGGTATATCACTTTATTGGTATTCTTTGTTAAACAGTCCTTGCATACCTCTAATAAATTCTACTTTATCATGATATGTGATCTCACTTGGTCTTGATGGGCTGTTGAATTCCACTTGCTAGTATTTTGTTGAAGATTTTTGTATATATAGATATGAGGGATATTGGCCTGTAGTTTTATTCTGTTCTAGTATTTGTCTAGCTTTAATGTCAGAGTAACACTGACCTCATAAAATAAGTTTGGGAACATTTCTTCTTTTTAATTTTTGGAATAGTTTGAAAAGGATTAACATTAATTATTCTTTAAAGCCAACTTCAATACTTTGGCCACATGATGTGAAGAGATGATTCATTTGAAAAGACCCTGATGCTGGGAAAGATTGAGGGCAGGAGGAAAAGGGGACAACAGAGGATGGACATCACTGACTCAATGTACATGAGTTTCGGTAAACTCCAGCAGTTGGTAATGGACAGGGAGGCCTGGCGTGCTGGGGTTCATGGGGTCGCAAAGAGTCAGACACAGCTGAGCAACTGAACTGAACTGAATTGAAGGCCTAGTCACTCAGTCGTGTCCGACTTTTTGCCACTCCATGGACTGTAGCCTGCCAGGCTCCTCTGTCCACAGAATTCTTCAGGCAAGAATACTAGAGTGGGTTGCCATTACCTTTTCCAGTTCTTCTTTAAATGTGTGATAAAATTCACCACTGAGTTAGACAAGGCTGTGGTCTTAGTGTGATTAGATTGACTAGTTTTCTGTGAGTATGGTTTCAGTATGTCTGCCCTCTGATGCCCTCTTACAACACCTACCATCTTACTTGGGTTCCTCTTACTTTGGGAGTGGGGTATCTCTCAGGGCTGCTCCAGCAGAGCACAGCCACTGTTCCTTACCTTGGACAAGGGGTATCTCCTTACCACCGCTGTTGCTGACCTTCAATGTGGAATAGCTCCTCTATGCCCTCCTGCGCCTGCGCAGCCACTGCTCCTTGGTTTGCTCCTCCCAGCCGCAGGCCTGGCCACACCTTACCTTGGACAAGGGGTATCTCCTTACCACCGCTGTTGCTGACCTTCAATGTGGAATAGCTCCTCTATGCCCTCCTGCGCCTGCGCAGCCACTGCTCCTTGGTTTGCTCCTCCCAGCCGCAGGCCTGGCCACGGGCATGGGTGGCTCCTCCCAGCTGCCACCCCTGGACTCGGGCTCGGGTTGGTTCCTCCAAGTCTCGCCCCTGGCTTCGAGCGCGAGGTGGATTCTTCCAGCTGCCCAACCTTGGACACGGGATGTCTTACCTCCCCTCCGCCCGCCGCCCCTGACCTCCGACACAGGGTGTCTCCCCGCAGCCACCCTTTACCTCCGACACGGGGTGTCTCCCCATGGCTGCCTCTGACCTCTGACGCAGGGTGTTTCCTCCCGGCTGCCACTAGCCTTGGACGCGGGGTAGCTCCACCCAGCCGTCACCCTGACCCCGGACATGGGATGTCTCCTCCTGGCCGCCACTGGCCTCGGACGTGGGCTAGCTCCTCTCGGATGCCACTGACCTTGGACACGGAGTAGCTCCTCTCCACCATTTCTGCGCTGTCATAGCCTGGCATTCTAGGGTGCTGCACCTGACCTCGGACATGGGGTAGCTCTTCTCAGCCACACTTAGTGCACCGGCCGGGCTCTCAACTTCAGCTTCTTCAGCATTACTGGTTGGGGCATAGACTTGGATAACTGTGGTATTATTTGCTATGACCAGTGCATTTTCTCGGCAAAACTCTATTAGTCTTTGCCCTGCTTCATTCCTTATTCCAAGGCCAAATTTGCCTGTTACTCCAGGTGTTTCTTGACTTCCTACTTTTACATTTCAGTCTCCCTATAATGAAAAGGACATATTTTTGGGGTGTTAGTTCTAAAAGGTCTTATAGGTCTTTGTAGAACCGTTCAACTTCAGCTTCTTCAGCATTACTGGGTGGGGCATAGACTTGGATTACTGTGATATTGAATGGTTTGCCTTGGAAACGAACAGAGATCATTCTGTCGTGTTTGAGATTGCATCCGAGTACTGCATTTCAGACTCTTTTGTTGACCATGATGGCTATTCCATTTCTTCTGAGGGATTCCTGCCCGCAGTAGTAGATATAATGGTCATCTGAGTTAAATTCACCCATTCCAGTCCATTTTAGTTTGCTGATTCCTAGAATGTTGACGTTCACTCTTGCCATCTCTTGTTTGACCATTTCCAATTTGCCTTGATTCATGGACCTGGCATTCCAGGTTCCTATACAATATTGCTCTTTACAAAGATCATGTTAAAGATGAAATAGAATAGCGAGATATTTGTGAAATTTTTATTTGTATGCTTCTGAATTTATTTTTCTACTACTTGTGAGTTTATGTCAAGATAAAAATAGAAATGTTAGAAAACCTTACATAAACAGTAATTTTAATATTGTTTAGAGAAGCTTTTGGGAAAAAGACTTCAACACGATTCAGGTTAATAATGACCTTGTGTAGCATTGGATTCTTAGTTACAAGAATTATATAACCCCATGTTTTATTATTAGAGAAGTGAGTATATTTATCTGAGGGCTGACAAGTGAATATCTGTTTGACTGACCATATTACTACTATTGATTGTTAGCCATATGCCAACAGTCTATTAGACCCATTGCAGATAACACTGCAACCAGTCTTCACCACACTTCTGGGAAGTATGTGGGGAAATAGGTATGATTTCCCTTGCAGTTGAGGAAATGAAGGTTCAGAAAAGTAGATTACACTCATAATCAGTGATAGACTTAAATCTCTCCAGTGCCTGGCCTCAGGATCGTTCAGTTTGGCCCAGCTCCTTGAAGTTGCAGAATCTTAACAAGCTGCCGCATTTTCTCTCATCTGATATGTAAGAACCTGTGAAGTAGTTTCTGCTTTGGCATTAGAGAGCCCCTGTCTGTAGTCTTTGCTTTGGGTGACCAGGCTTTATCAGAAAGACTGCAGATGTTGGCTATTATCATAGGTACTATGCTAAACGACATGTGTTACAATTATAAAGACACTGAGAAATGAATAGAAAATGGCCCTTGGCACAAACAAATTCAGTCAACTAGGATGTCCCAGTTTCATTTATCGAATGAATGAACATAAATTCTTGTCGAGCGCCTCTTATGTAGCAGACACTCTTATAGGTACTGGGACTATGATAGAGGATGAAATAACCTCTGCCTGCTTACTGCATGTTATCAAGAAGGGGCGGAAACAACAACTGGTAAATATGCACCTTTACATCAGGTACTCACAAATGGCATAAAGAACAACAGTTAAGAATACAAGGGATGGAGAGGGAGGGGAATTGGGTTGTTCATTTAAGTGGGTGATTAGAGAATGCCTCTTTGATGAGGTGTCAATTGAGTAGAGACTGAATATCCTTGGGAGCCAGCTGGGAAGAGAGAAGGGTGTTCAAAGTGGAGGAAGTGGCCAAGTGCAGTCACAGCACAGGGGTTACAGTGAAAGAAGAGGATAAGGTCCTATAGGTCATGTTAAAGATGTTTCTTTCTTGACTAGTCTTTCTTATAAAACTTGTATGACAATAAAAGTGTTAATGAAGTAAACAGCGCGTGAAAACATCATAAGACACGAAACAGCTTGCCGTCTGTCACCAACACTGAGTTTCAGGCCATGCCATAGTTGGGAGGTCCAGGAATGAGGGTGACCAAGTATAAGAGACTGTTGTTCAGTTCTTTGAAATCCCATGAACTGCAGCACACCAGGCTTCCCTGTCCTTCACCATGTCCTGGAGCTTGCTCAAACTCATGCCTGTTGAGTCAGTGATGCCATCCCACATACATCTCATCCTCTGTCATCCCCTTCTCTTCCTACCTTCAATCTTTCCTAGCATCAGGGTCTTTTATAATGAGGCAGCTTTTCTCATTAGGTGGCCAAAGTTTTGGAGCTTCACCTTCAACATCAGTCTTTCCAATGAATATTCAGGATTGATTTCCTTTAGGATGGACTGGTTTAATCTTCTTGCAGTCCAAGGGACTCTCAAGAGTTTTTTCTAACACCGCAGTTTAAAAGCATCAATTCTTTGCTTCTCGGCCTTCTTATGGCCTCTCACACCCATAATAACTACTGGAAAAACCATAGCTTTGACTAGACCTACATTTGTCAGCAAAGTAATGTCTCTGCTTTTTAATATGCTGTCCAGGTTGGTCATAGCTTTTCTTCCAAGGAGCAAGCATCTTTTAATTTCATGGCTGCAGTTACCATCTGCAGTAATTTTGGAGCATAAGAAAATAAAGTCTGTCACTGTTTCCCTTATTTCCCTATCTGTTTGCCATGAAGTGATGGGGCTAGATGCCATGATCTTAGTTTTCTGAACGTTGAGTTTTAGGCCAGCTTTTTCACTCTCCTCTTTCACCTTCATCACGAGGCTCTTTCCATTCCTGTTTGCTTTCTGCCATAAGGGTGGTGTCATCTGCATATCTGAGGTTATTGATATTTCTCCCAGCAATCTGGATTTCATCTGTGTTTCATCCAGCCTGGCATTTCACATGATGTATTCTAGAAGTAAGTTAAATAAACAGAGTGACAATCAATATACAGCCTTGATGTAGTCCTTTCCCAACTTGGAATCATCCATTGTTCCTTATCTGTGTCTAGCTGGTGCTTCTTGATCAGCATACAGGTTTCACAGCAGGCAGGTAAGGTGGTCTGGTATTCCCATCTCTTGAAGAATTTTCCACAGTTTTTGTGATCCACACAGTCAAAAGCTTTAGCATAGTCAATGAAGCAGAAATATGTTTTTCTGGAATTCTCTTGTTTTTTCTGTGATCCAGTGGATGTTGGCAATTTGATCTCTGGTTCCTGTGCCTTTTCTAAATCCAGCTTGTACATCTGGAAGTTCTTGATTCACATACTGTTGAAGCTTGGCATGGAAAACTTTGCTAGCATGTGAAATGGGTGCAATTGTGCAGTAGTTTGAACATTCTTTGGCATTGCCCTTCTTTGGGACTAGAATGAAAACTGAACTTTTCCAGTCCTGTGGCCACTGCTGAGTTTTCCAAATTTGCTGGCATATTGAGTGCAGCACTTTCACAGCATCATCATTCAGGATTTGAAATAGCTCAACTGGGATTCCATCATCTCCACTAGCTTTGTTCGTAATGATGCTTCCTAAGGCCCACTTGACTTCGCATTCCAGGATGTCTGGCTCTAGGTGGGTGATCACACCATCGTGGTTATCTGGGTCATGAAGGTCTTTTTTGTATAGCTCTTCTTGCCACCTCTTCTTAATATCGTCTGCTTCTGTTAGGTCCATATCATTTGTGTCCTTTATTGAGCCCATCTTTGCCTGAAATGCTCCCTTGGTATCTCTGATTTTCTTGAAGAGATCTCTAGTCTTTCCCGTTCTGTTGTTTTCCTCTATTCTTTGCACTGGTCATTTAGGAAGTTCCTTGTGTGCACCGGGACCAAGGGAGAGAAGCAGTGATCCCCACAAGAGACTGAGCCAGACCTGCCTTTGAGTGTTTGAGTGTCTCCTGCAGAGACACAGCTCGGCAATGACCTGCTGCAGGGACAGGGGCTCTAGCATCAACAGACCTGGGAGACACGGCCTGTAGCAAAAGTCCTCTTGGAGATGGTTGCCATTAGCGCCACTATAGAGCTGCTGAGCAGACAACCCATAAACTGGAGAACTGTTACACCAAAAAAGTTTTCACATTATTGCAAAAGTTATAGGGCCTACAACAGATTTCTCAACCTGGGGATCTGGCAAAAGGACTGAAAACCTCCAGGGAAACAGATTCTTGGAGGGCACAAACAAAACCTTGCGCACACCAGAATCCAAGACAAAGGACCAGTGTCCTCACGAGAGACTGAGCCAGACTTGCGTCTGAGTGCCTGGGAGTCTCCAGCAGAGGTGTGGGTTGACAGTGGCCTGCTGCGGGGTCAAAGGTACTGACTACAACAGTCTTAGGAGCAGCAGCGTGCTGGCGTAAGTGCTTTTGAAGGAAATCACCATTATCTCCATTACCCCATTAGCAGAAAATTTGATTAAAGATTTATTGAGCATAGCCTTGCCCACCAGAGCAAGACCCAGTTTTCCCCACAGCCAGTCCCCTTCCTTCCACAAGCATCTTATCCTCATCCATCAGAGGGCAGACAGAATGAAAATCACAGTCACAGAAAACTAACTAACTGATCACGTGAATCACAGCCTTGTCTAACTCAATGCAACTATGAACCATGCCATGTAAGGCCACCCGAGATGGACAGGTTATGGTGGAAAGTTCTGACAAAAATGTGGTCCACTGGAGAAGGGAATGGCAAACCACTTCAGCATTCTTGCCTTGAGAACCCCATGAACAGCATGAAAATGCAAAAATAGGAGACTGCGAAGGAAACATAAAAAGATTGGGGGAAAACCAGTATGTGCTCTTGGAGTCAAGTGCAGAAAGTGTATCCAGGAGGAAAGACTGATGGATTGACACAAATATTGCTGAGAAGTCAAGTAGCAAGAGAACAGACAGAACCTTTGAATACAGCAACTGAAGGTCATGGATGACAAGAACAGCTTAATTTCAGGCAGTCTTGCTACCTACCTATACTTCAACCACAGTAGCTTAACTTTTATATGCTTCACATCTTGGGATTTCATACAAGCATTTATTTTAAATAAAGGTTTTGTGACTAAACTCACTTGAAGATTGGAGCTCTGACTCCAGTCTTTTGCAAATAAGGAAACTCAGCATAATGGTTTAATGGCGTCCCTAAAGTGACAAAGCAAATTCTTAATAGTAACAGAGTGAGATAAGAACCTTGGTTGTTTTGCATCCTGATTCAGGGATTACATCCACTATCATATAGCATTAAATATATATTATTGGGTATATTATCAAGTGATAATCCATCATGCACACAGAGGCATTTTCCTTAGAAATTGTGACATCATTTCAGAGCCATAAAATCAAGTATGAGCCATCCATATATTTCAACATGGTTGGTAACAATTCAGTTACGTTTATGCATAATTTATCTTAATGG
>SJYC01125749.1:0-18276 GCA_006408675.1 Madoqua kirkii
GAAATATATTTCATATAACTATATGTTTTCAATTATAAATATATTCATATGTTTAATTGAATTAAGAAACAATTTGACATGAACCTTTGGATGAATAAATACATTCTATGTTTTATCAGGTAAACGAGAAGAAAGAATATGCCAGAAAGTGATTATTAAGTCAATTATAAGGAAGCAGGACTGTATAAGTCAAAGCTCTGTAAGTGGATAAATATAATTTTTTATGTAAACAGTCTTTGTCTTTTCAGAAGTATATGTGTGTCATCACTGGTAAGTTTGTAAGCAAACAAAATGCCAACACTTAAAATATTTAACTTTGAGATTATCCCTACATTCTAATAGTGAAATATTCTGTTTGTGAAGAAGTATGAATTTATTCTTGGCATAAATAATCAACAGTTCTGAATGATGATTTCAATCCAGAGAGATGGAAATTTAAGTCTAAATAGACTTGACCACATATTGTCTTAAGTATGCAATTTTAATTAGCAAAAATAGTCTTATGTCTAAGTTTGTCCACTTTTATAAGACCTATAGGATTGTGTAGTCTACTTAGTTGTGATATAATACAACTTAAATAGAGTCATTAGATTGTGATTAATACATTCCACAGATCTGTCTAGTTATGTGTGCACATTTCATACTTTGAGTTATGTCAGATTGCCATCTTGGACAATCAATATGCTACTTTCAGTTTAGTTCAATTGCTCAGTCATGTCCAACTCTTTGCAACCACATGGACTGCAGCACACCAGGCCTCCCTGTCCATCACCAAGTCCCAGAGTTTACTCAAACTCATGTCCATTGAGTTGGTGATGCCATCCGACCATCTCATCCTCTGTCCTCCCCTTCTCCTCCTGCTTTCAGTCTTTCCCAGCATCAGCGTCTTTTCAAATGAGTTAGTTCTTTTTATCAGGTGGCCAAAGTATTGGAGTTTCAGCTTCAGCATCAGTCCTTCCAATGAATATTCAGGACTGATCTCCTTTAGGATAGACTGACTGGATCTCCTTGCTATCCAAGGGACTCTACGTTAGTGGAATCAACATCACTATTTTAAAAGTTTTAAGACATTTTTCTCATTGTCTCTCCTTACAGATAAATGTTGCATCTTGTGATGGAAAATGCCCCTCAGCTACCATATATAACATCAATGTTGAGAGCCACCTGAGATTCTGTAAGTGTTGCCGTGAGAACGGGGTGCGCAACTTGACTGTGCCTCTCTATTGCTCAGGCAATGGCACTGAAGTCCTGCACACTCTCCAGGAACCTATAGACTGCACGTGCCAGTGGAACTGAACTCTTCGATTCCAAGCACTCTGTGCAACGTCGTAAGGTCAAATGGAGCTTTTATCAGCTCTTTTTAAGGCACCTGGCAGATTCATACTGTTTAATAATAATACGTATTTTTCAGACTCTTGGATATGGCAGTTTAACACTTGCTGCAAAATCTATACAATTTCCAAGAAAAATTAGGTTTATTGATTTAGTCTATTTTTCAGAATCAAATGAATTTAAGGTGTTCAGCTGAAATTCTGTTATGTATATAATTGCAACATGAAACTATACTCTTATAATTATCTTAGAAAGTTGTTTTGCAGGATTCTTTCAGTTTCACTCAATTTTTATTTGTTTTTGTTTTTTTAAAAGTCTGCCATAGATATTAAAATTAAGATACTCTTTTATTGCTAGTGTTTATTCTGGCACATGTAATCAGCTAATAGTGACAATTTTAATTTGGATAGTCATAAAGAGCGGTCTGCTTAGATCATAGAACATAGGATTTTAGATTATTTAAATTGAGTGGACATTAAGTATGTAATTGTAAATTTCCCTTAGTTTGCAAGTTGATCACATAACCAGAGAAGCTGTGTGACTTGTACAAATTTATTTGGTGTAATAGCATAATGAATTCATGTTAACAGTTGGATTGAGTCTACATCTTGTACCTTCCAGGAATGTGTTCTTTTCTTTTGAACAGTATGGTAAGGTGTGTATCACAGAACCTTTTATTATTAAAGAGTTTGCTTTGCCTAGAATTAAGAATTTTAAATTCAGTGCCTTTAAAAAAAGGAAAAATGCCACACGTACATATGTATATACATCCGTATAATGGTTACCTGAATAATAAGGAATGGGGAAATATAGCATCAGTTGCTAAACAGAGGAGAGAGATCTTGGGTTTTTATTTTTATTTTTTACCATTAAAACTGTTTTAAAATAGGTTGTTATTATTTAGTGTTTAGTTAGCTATTTACTGTCTCATAGATGTCTGGTTTTCGAGATATTTGCCTAATTATTGAAGTTGCATGCTATTTTTCCATTCATGTTGCTGTTTTGCCAATGAAGGATGAAATAAAGTTGCTTGAATGTATTAATAATTCTACAGTGGAATTCTGTACTTTTAAAATACAGTAGATTATTGACATTTACAACAAATATATTCTGAGATTTTTACAAATCTCCCAATTCTTTGCCACTCATAATATATAATTATATTTGATTTTATCTGTAAAAAGGACAGAATACTCCACTTAGTATGATTGTTGTGAGGATCAAATGAAGTCAAACATCAGTGAGAGAATCGTAAAATTGTACTGAAAAGCAGATGTGGGAGCCTGGTGAACTAGGCTGAGCTAGGTGATTTGGTTCTATTTCAAAATCATGCTACCCAGAAAAATTACAACAGGTTAGATATTTTGGGGCCTCCGAGGTTACTTAGAAATGGATAAAAGAATGAAATGTACATTGTATCTGCAAAGCCCCTGTATCTACTGTATATAAAAATTGATTTTATCTTGTGTGCATAATAACACTTGGAAGTATTCTGTCTAAACATTAACATTTCAACATTTGTTGACTTAACATCTAGACTGAATCAAATGTTTTTGGTTAAAATATATTAACACTTTGCTTAAGGGAAACTGTATGGACCTGAAATGAGGCACATAATATTGTATATTGTCTACTATGATTTCTTTATTTTCATATTCTGTTAAATATTTACTATTATGTTAAAATAATTATATTTAAACACATTTGTGGGAAAAAGGGAAACCTTTTCCTAGGACTTCATAAACATTCTAAATACAACAAACACATATTGAGTACCTCCTATGTGCCAGGCACTGTTCTAAACTCTGAGAATATGGGCAATACAAATAGACACAGTGCTTACCCTCATGTCACTTACAGTCTAGTGAGAAAGTAGGTATTGGATAAATGAGCACGCCTGTGGAGAAAGTGCATGAAGGAGAACCCCAAATTCTAGCTCAAGGTGGTCATCAAATCAGCAGAGGAGGTACAAATAGACTTTCCATAAGTGGTGCTGGGACAACTGGATAGTAATCCGAATAAAGAGATGTTAACTCAGGGTTGATACAGCCTGAGAGATGAACTTCTCCATGCAGAACAATATATTTTTTTACTTTTGAGCTATATCTGTATATCATATATTCCTCATACTTAAGTTCTCTATAAGTATAAAGGACCTTAGGAAAGAACAGTCAGGAAAGGAGACTGAGAAAGAATAGTCATAGAGTTTGGAGCTAAGCCCAGACCCTCAGTGAAGCAGCTGCAGAATCCAAGGAAATGGAAGGTTGTACAAAGGATTGGAGTTATGATCTGTCCAATGATGATGAAGAGTCATTTGATTTATAGAAATGGAATTCATTTGTGTTTCTTATGATGAACAAAAGCCAAAATGAAGTGGCCTCTTAGTTTGGGCTGGTATAATAAAACAGCATAAACTGAACAACTTAAAAACAACAGACATTTATTTCTTACAGTTCTAGAGGCTGGGAAGTCCAAGATCAAGGTGCCAGCAGATTTGGTGTCTGGTAATGGTCTGCTTCTTGGTTCAAAGACAGCAGTCTTCTTGCTGTATCCTTTCATGACAGAAGGGTTAAAGGACTTTCTGGTCTCTCATAAAAGGATACGAATCCCATTCATGGGGGCTCCACTCTCATGTTCCATTCACTACCCAAAGGGCTCACCTTCTACTTCCATCATATGAAAGGTTAGTATTTCAACATATGAATTTTGAGGGAATGTAAACATTCAGCCCATTGCAAATGAGTTGAAAGGTGCTGAGTAGATGATTAATTGGACTCAGTATGTGCACTGTTCCTGATGTACTCTTGCCTAGATTTGGTCAGATACGTGCTTATGTTTCTGCAGCTGCTGGCGCTGAACCCACTCCCATCTCCATGGTAGTTTCTCCTCCCAGACAGCCTGAGGCACCTAGGCAGGAACAGCGCAGCCCATGTGCCGTGTCCAGACTCACCCATCGCCTCCTCGCCTTATTCTGACCCCTGTCTCAGCCTTCCGGGGAGAAAGGACTGCATCCCTCCCCCATGCCCGCCATAGGGCATCTGGTTTCTCCCACCACTTATGAGCCTGGAAAAAGCACCATGCCCCCTGATCACCCTATGTAATTGTAAATTTCCCTTAGTTTGCAAGTTGATCACATAACCAGAGAAGCTGTGTGACTTGTACAAATTTATTTGGTGTAATAGCATAATGAATTCATGTTAACAGTTGGATTGAGTCTACATCTTGTACCTTCCAGGAATGTGTTCTTTTCTTTTGAACAGTATGGTAAGGTGTGTATCACAGAACCTTTTATTATTAAAGAGTTTGCTTTGCCTAGAATTAAGAATTTTAAATTCAGTGCCTTTAAAAAAAGGAAAAATGCCACACGTACATATGTATATACATCCGTATAATGGTTACCTGAATAATAAGGAATGGGGAAATATAGCATCAGTTGCTAAACAGAGGAGAGAGATCTTGGGTTTTTATTTTTATTTTTTACCATTAAAACTGTTTTAAAATAGGTTGTTATTATTTAGTGTTTAGTTAGCTATTTACTGTCTCATAGATGTCTGGTTTTCGAGATATTTGCCTAATTATTGAAGTTGCATGCTATTTTTCCATTCATGTTGCTGTTTTGCCAATGAAGGATGAAATAAAGTTGCTTGAATGTATTAATAATTCTACAGTGGAATTCTGTACTTTTAAAATACAGTAGATTATTGACATTTACAACAAATATATTCTGAGATTTTTACAAATCTCCCAATTCTTTGCCACTCATAATATATAATTATATTTGATTTTATCTGTAAAAAGGACAGAATACTCCACTTAGTATGATTGTTGTGAGGATCAAATGAAGTCAAACATCAGTGAGAGAATCGTAAAATTGTACTGAAAAGCAGATGTGGGAGCCTGGTGAACTAGGCTGAGCTAGGTGATTTGGTTCTATTTCAAAATCATGCTACCCAGAAAAATTACAACAGGTTAGATATTTTGGGGCCTCCGAGGTTACTTAGAAATGGATAAAAGAATGAAATGTACATTGTATCTGCAAAGCCCCTGTATCTACTGTATTAAAAATTGATTTTATCTTGTGTGCATAATAACACTTGGAAGTATTCTGTCTAAACATTAACATTTCAACATTTGTTGACTTAACATCTAGACTGAATCAAATGTTTTTGGTTAAAATATATTAACACTTTGCTTAAGGGAAACTGTATGGACCTGAAATGAGGCACATAATATTGTATATTGTCTACTATGATTTCTTTATTTTCATATTCTGTTAAATATTTACTATTATGTTAAAATAATTATATTTAAACACATTTGTGGGAAAAAGGGAAACCTTTTCCTAGGACTTCATAAACATTCTAAATACAACAAACACATATTGAGTACCTCCTATGTGCCAGGCACTGTTCTAAACTCTGAGAATATGGGCAATACAAATAGACACAGTGCTTACCCTCATGTCACTTACAGTCTAGTGAGAAAGTAGGTATTGGATAAATGAGCACTCTGTGGAGAAAGTGCATGAAGGAGAACCCCAAATTCTAGCTCAAGGTGGTCATCAAATCAGCAGAGGAGGTACAAATAGACTTTCCATAAGTGGTGCTGGGACAACTGGATAGTAATCCGAATAAAGAGATGTTAACTCAGGGTTGATACAGCCTGAGAGATGAACTTCTCCATGCAGAACAATATATTTTTTTACTTTTGAGCTATATCTGTATATCATATATTCCTCATACTTAAGTTCTCTATAAGTATAAAGGACCTTAGGAAAGAACAGTCAGGAAAGGAGACTGAGAAAGAATAGTCATAGAGTTTGGAGCTAAGCCCAGACCCTCAGTGAAGCAGCTGCAGAATCCAAGGAAATGGAAGGTTGTACAAAGGATTGGAGTTATGATCTGTCCAATGATGATGAAGAGTCATTTGATTTATAGAAATGGAATTCATTTGTGTTTCTTATGATGAACAAAAGCCAAAATGAAGTGGCCTCTTAGTTTGGGCTGGTATAATAAAACAGCATAAACTGAACAACTTAAAAACAACAGACATTTATTTCTTACAGTTCTAGAGGCTGGGAATCCAAGATCAAGGTGCCAGCAGATTTGGTGTCTGGTAATGGTCTGCTTCTTGGTTCAAAGACAGCAGTCTTCTTGCTGTATCCTTTCATGACAGAAGGGTTAAAGGACTTTCTGGTCTCTCATAAAAGGATACGAATCCCATTCATGGGGGCTCCACTCTCATGTTCCATTCACTACCCAAAGGGCTCACCTTCTACTTCCATCATATGAAAGGTTAGTATTTCAACATATGAATTTTGAGGGAATGTAAACATTCAGCCCATTGCAAATGAGTTGAAAGGTGCTGAGTAGATGATTAATTGGACTCAGTATGTGCACTGTTCCTGATGTACTCTTGCCTAGATTTGGTCAGATACGTGCTTATGTTTCTGCAGCTGCTGGCGCTGAACCCACTCCCATCTCCATGGTAGTTTCTCCTCCCAGACAGCCTGAGGCACCTAGGCAGGAACAGCGCAGCCCATGTGCCGTGTCCAGACTCACCCATCGCCTCCTCGCCTTATTCTGACCCCTGTCTCAGCCTTCCGGGGAGAAAGGACTGCATCCCTCCCCCATGCCCGCCATAGGGCATCTGGTTTCTCCCACCACTTATGAGCCTGGAAAAAGCACCATGCCCCCTGATCACCCTGAAGAACTGAGAAATGCAGCCTGGGGAAAAAAGGATGAATTAATACTCTGTGGGATAAACTTTGAACAATGAAGGACAGGTCCAGGAATCGGCAGGTAAATTGCTCACTGTCACTTCTCATCCTCAATGACCATTCCAAGATGTGTGGGTCCCTGCCTCTATAATAATTGGACATGTATTAGCTTTTGTTCCTCTTCTGTCTCACTCTCCTTAAATCAGTTCCTTGAAGAGTCTTCTTCACTTCAGTAAATAACAACTGTCAAACAGCTGTCAAACTACATTAAAACTACAAGTTGAGATTTATAGCTCTTTAAATCAACAGCATTTGATCTACTGTCATGTTGGAAAGAAGAGTAAACTCTCGTATTGTTTGTAGGAAAAAAATATAAAATATGCAATGAATAATCTATTTGTTATTCTGCTGGTTTTTCTCCTGCCTCTCCTGATCTGACATTAAATTAAGCTAAATTTTTAATTTCTTTAAGGATTTTTAGTGATAGCAATCTTGAGAAAAAAGAACAAAGCTGGAGTTAGCATGCTGCCTTACTTCACGCTAGAAGATGAAAATTCATCAAAAAACTGAAACTAGAACTACCATATGAACCAGCAATGCCATGGTTGGCTCTATATCCTAAGAAAATGAAAACACACACCAGAAAAAATAAACAACCCAATCAAAAAGTGGAGAAAAGACCTAAAACAGACATTTCTCCAAAGAAGCCATCAATTCAGTTCATTTTTAGTTCTTCTTTGCTTTCTGCTATAAAGGTGATGTCATCTGCATATCTGAGGTTATTGATATTTCTCCTGCCAATCTTGATTCCAGCTTGTGCTTCATCCAGCCCAATATTTTGCATGATGTACTCTGCATAGAAGTTAAATAAGCAAGGTGACAATATACAGCGCTGATGAACTCCTTTCCCAATTTGGAACCAATCTGTTGTACCATGTACAGTTCTAACTGTTGCTTCTTGACATGAATACAGATTTCTCAGGAGGCAGGTAAGGTGGTTTTCTATTCTCATCTTGAAGAATTTTCCACAGTTTACTGTGATCCACACAGTCAAAGGCATGGCATAGTCAATAAAGCAGATGTATTTTTTGGAAATCCCTTGCTTTTTCAATGATCCTTTGGATGTTGGCAATTTGATCTCTGGTTCCTCTGTCTTTTCTAAATCCAGCTTGAGTATCTGGAAGTTCATGATTCTCCAAGCCTGGCTGGGGGACTTTTGAGCATTACTTTGCTAGTATGTGAGATGAGTGCAATTGTGCAGTAGTTTGAGCATTATTTGGCATTACCTTTCTTTCGGATTGGAAAGAAAACTGACCTTTTCCTGTCCTGTAGCCATTGCAGAGTTTCCAAATTTGCTGGCATATTGAGTGCAGCACTTTCACAGCGTCATCTTTCAGGATTTGAAATGACTCAACTTTGTTTGTAGTGATGTTTCCTAAGGTCCACTTGATTTCTCATTCTAGGGTGTCTGACTCTAGGTGAGTGATTACACCATTGTGGTTATTTGGGTCATGAAGATCTTTTTTGTATAGTTCTTCTGTGTATTCTTGCCACCTCTTCTTAATATCTCCTGCTTCTGTTAGGTCCATATCATTTCTGTCCTTTATTGTGCCCATCTTTGTATGAAATATTCCCTTTGTATCTCTAATTTTCTTGAAGAGATTTCTAGTCTTTCCCATTCTATTGTTTTCCTCTTTGCATTGATCACTGAGCAAGACTTATCTCTCTTGGCTGTTCTTTGAAACTCTGCATTCAAATGGGTATATCTCTCCTTTTCTTTTTTGCCTTTAGCTTCTCTTCTATTCTGAGCTATTTGTAAGGCCTCCTCAGACAGCCATTTTGCTTTTTGGATTTCTTTTTCTTGGGAATGGTCTTGATCACTGTCTTCTCTACAATGTCATGAACCTCCATCCACAGTTCTTCAGTCACTCACTCTATCAGTTCTATTCCCTTAAAGCTATTTGTCATTCCCACTGTATAATTGTAAGAGATTTTATTTAGGTCATACCTGAATGGTCTAGTGGTTTTCCCTACTCTCTTCAATTTAAGTCTGAATTTGGCAATAAGGAGTTTATGCTCTGAGCCATAGTCAGCTCCCAGTCTTATTTTTGCTGACTATATAGAAACTAATATAATATTGTAAATAAACTATACTTCAATAAAAAAGAAATTTTATATTCTTAAACTTTTTATGCAGTTAAAATTATATATGCTGTATAATATCATATTCCATTAAGTAAATATTACAATTTGTTTAACCAGTCTATAATAGGTACTAAATTTGTTTCTCATTTTCTATAATTTAAATACTTATGCATGAAGTGGAACTGAGGGATCAAACAGGATCAATGTGCTGATGAATTTTCCACATGTCTTTCCTTATTTGTCTTTCACAACTGCTGAATCAACTTATTTCTACCACAAGAAGGTTATAAGACTTTGTTTTTATTAATCCTTTATCATCATCAACACTAGATAGGCACAAAAAATAGTCCTTGTTGATACAGTAAGCAGAAAACGTCTGTTCACATTAGTATACACATCTGTGTGTGCTGCTCAATTCAAATATTTTTCTTATTTTATTTCTTATCTTGTCTATTTTTTTCTTTTTCCATTTTCTTAGTGGTACTTTCACAGTGTGCCTATCAGAAGAAATAATTTGACAAGCTTTAACTTACCTGTCCCTACCTTTACGGTTGTAGTATAATTAATATACTCTGGGATTTGGGGTTCCACTTAAAAAAATTAAGTTTTCATTAATAAAACAAACCTCTTATTCATGTTGGTTTTAAGAGATGAATCTGCATAAACTACTCATATATTCTATTCTGAAGTTGGAAAAAAAAAAAAGAAACAGATTTGTACCCTAAGGCTCTGATACCCAAAAGGAGAACAGAGGCTCTGAATGGGAGTTGGGAGGTCACTGAGCTTTTTCTATGCTGTTAATTACTGTACAGTGTTTCCAGATAAACATTCACGGTACACACAAAATAGCACTAGTGAAATCTAGATCTCTCAACAATTTCTTCAAATTAACCTATTGAGAACGTGTGTGGTTGCAATATATAGAGTCAAAAGACTCCAAGATATAGAATAAGTAGGACTCTGATCAGAAGGCCTGGAGCCCAAGTGGATTAGGATTCACATTTATGCTAATATTGCCAGGTAGGATCTCTGTCAATCATTTTAGATTTTGGTCCCTGTATGAAGTGCTCATCTGATGGGGAGGATATGCTGAAATCTGACTCAGCTTCCTCAAGCCGGGTCAGGAACCCTCCGTGATAAGAGGCTGTTTCTGCACAGAAGATGAAATTCCTTTGTTTGCACAAAGGCACTGCCTCTTGCCACACCGAACACTCATCCTTGGGTCTGCATCTTTCCAGAGGGAGGGGCCTGTTTCTAACAACTCCTGAGGTAAGAAAGGGGAGGCATTTTCTAATTCATCCATCAAACATTGTGCCTTTTTCTAATATACCTGCCATTCAGTTCAGTTCCGTTCAGTCACTCAGTCATGCCCAACTCTTTGTGACCCCATGAATCGCAGCACGCCTGGCCTCCCTGTCCATCATCAACTCCCGGAGTCCACCCAGACCCATGTCTATTGAGTCGGTGATGCCATCCAACCATCTCATCCTCTGTTGTCCCCTTCTCCTCCTGCCTTCAATCTTTCCCAGCATCAGGGTCTTTTCTAATGAGTCAGTTCTTCATATCAGGTGGCCCAAGTATTGGATTTTCAGCTTCAACATCAGTCCTTACAGTGAACACCCAGGACTGATCTCCTTTAGGATGGACTGGTTGGATCTCCTTGCAGTCCAAGGGACTCTCAAGAGTCTTCTCCAACACCACAGTTCAGGCATCCATTCTTCATCCCTCAACCTTCTTTATAGTCCAACTCTACCTGCCATTAGTAGGCATTTTTTGATAATTTGCACAAAGGTTAGCATCTCTCTGTTCCCAGCTTTCATTTCTTTTAATTAAGTCTTAAAAATGGCTATATTGCTTGAAATTAAATCTTGCCTCTATATCTTTGGGGGGAAAAAATTCAGAGTTTTTCACTAATGACTGCTAATTTGAAGGCTTGAAGTTAGTTTATCAAAAATGTTATCTATTACCAGAAAATACAGAGATTAGCAAACCTTGAGAAAATGTAAAGAAAATTATGTCTATTGAAAAGTATGGAATTTAAGTTTCCTGCCTTCTCAAATTTATTTTGTGTCAAAATTGTGTCTGTTTTTTCTATTAAAACTGTAAACATATAAATACATTTTAGCTTTGTAACCCAATTTAATAGTTCTATATGTGAGTAAACTGTGGTGGATTCATGTTGATGTATGGCAAAACCAATACAATATTGTAAAGTAATTAACCTCCAATTAAAATAAATAAATTTATATTAAAAAAATCCTTACCATCAGTGTCAGTGGCTCCATTATTTAATTCTTATGTTTGATTTATTTCTTGGCTATTTAATTTCAATCTCCAAGTTATTTTTCTCAAGAAAAGTACATGGATTGTATATCTTCCAACTTTTTACTCACAGGGTATCATAGCAGCTAAGATCTCGGGCTCTCAGACAAAGTACAGAGTACAAATTCCAATGCTAACATCTTCTTTTCCTGTGATTCTAAGTAAATTTAACAATTTTGCACTTCATATTTTTCAAATTTCTTACTGGGCTAGTGTAAGGCTAATGGAACTAATGTTTGCAATACATTTATTATCTTTTAAAAGGGATTTTTATATTAGCTGAGTATAAAAGTTAGAGGTTATAGTTTGCTTTCAAATCTCTAAGTATTGTTTTACTGCATTTAGACATTGAGTGTTGCAAAAGAAACATTTGGTCCTAGCTGATATTTTGTTCCATCATGTTTCTTTCCATTTTTCTTTTGAATGATTGCATATTAAAACTTTTCTTCAAGTTTTGAATTTTGATAATGTGAAAGTGTACCTAGGCATGGTTTGTTGGTATTCTTTTGGATGTTTCAAAATCCTCCAATATTCACAGAACCCTTTTCTAAAATTCACAAGAAGTATTTCTTCTCCTGCTGGTATATTTTTTTAAGCTTAACTTTAATCTAGTTTTATATTCAGGAATATGAATTATGTGTATGCTGTTTCTCCTTACACTTGTGACATTTCTCTCATATGCCTTAATCTATTTGTGTTTTTGCTCTACGTAACTGTAGAAGTTTACAGGCTTTTCTTTCATAGTAGTTATTCATACTTGCTGTGCTTGCATCACCGTGGATTATAATTCTATGAATACATTTTTAGTTTCCTTGCATTTATTCTTATCAAATTCCCCTTTTAACCATCTTTAAGCTTCAGGTTGTTTTCCATTTATACCACACCATTTTTTCCTCTCAATACTTTTCTCTATATTTCTGTGAAAATTGTGTCTTTTTGCAAGCTTTAGAGAAAACCTAAACTTTCTTGATTGTTTTTTTTCCTGAATTTTGCAACAGGATACTTGCACTCACCAGTCTGTTCTTCCTGTCATTATTTTTTACAGTGATATTCTTTGAAATATTTTTTCACAGGTCTCATAGCTTATTTTCATGTCACTTTTACTGTTTGTTAATAAATTATATGGATTGCCCTTTGTTGTTGTTTAGTCACTAAACCATGTCTGACTCTTGCGACCCCATGGACTGTAGCCTGCCAGGCTCCTCTGTCCATGGGATTTTTCCAGGCAAGGATACTCCAGTGGGTTGCCATTTCCTTCTCCAGAGGATCTTCCCAGCCCAGGGATGGAACCTGTGGTTCCTGTATTGGTAGGCAGATTCTTTACCACTGGGCTACCAGGGAAGCTCCATGGACTACTCTTGGTTACACTCTGTTACCACTTGAGGAACAGTGAAAAAGGCGATGGTCCCCCACTCCAGTGCTCTTGCCTGGAAAGTCCCGTGGGCGGAAGAGCCTGGTGGGCTGCAGTCCATGGGGTCGCAAAGAGTCGGACACGACTGAGTGACTTCCCTTTCACTTTTCACTTTCATGCATTGGAGAAGGCAATGGCAACCCACTCCAGTGTTCTTGCCTGGAGAATCCCAGGGACGGGGGAGCCTGGTGGGCTGCCGTCTATGGGGTCGCACAGAGTCGGACACGACTGAAGCGACTTAGCAGCAGCATTTCCAGCTAAAGTCAAATCCTATTTCACTTCCCGTGTTCTAGCTGGTATTCCCTAATATTTCTCAACTGTGCAGAAGTGACAACTCTTCCTTATATACTTTCATGCTTTTCTGATTGCTGAAATTATCAAAATTCATGAAAAGCTACAATTTTATTCTTTCACGACAATTGTTTATGTTGTTGGCCTTTGTTCTTCATCTACGCTGTTTATTTTGTGATGACCGCTCATAAAATACTGTGGGAGTACTGATAGAATCTGTTGTTTCCTGGGAGCTACCAGGTCTGAATAGGTATAGAAAGACCAGAGAGACAGTTAAAGGAACTTTAGCTACTTTTGAAAGATGCAGTTTTGTAATAATATGGTTCCTCAACAGTGTTTGGTATTTACAGATCTCAAAACCCCAAGTTTAGGCATAGGAAATGGGAGAGACATGAGTTATTTCCTTTCCTTTCTCCTGGGAGATGTTGGTCTATCTATAATAACAAAATTTCTTCTGAAATCAATTTTGTTCTGTTAAACAATTTCAGTTTGTGAATTTTTGTTTTTATATTTTTATTTCTTCGCTGTTTAGAGAAACATTAGCCAGGGATACATTAAAGTGCTGGTGATACACCATTTTAAACTTGAAGATCCATTTAAATATTTTTTATAGTGCCCCAAATTTGGAAACACCTTAAATAATCTACAATCCTACAGTTTGGATTTTGTTTTATAAGTTATGTGATATCCATAAATTGGATTATTATGCATAATTCAAGGCTATATTTTCAAAAATTCTTTACTGAGGCAGCATGTTTTGTGAACAAATGCAGTATATAAAAGTAGATAATTTCAGTCTTGCTGAAAAGATATATATGCATTGCACAAAAAATATCTTGGGAAGAAACAGATAAATATGTGCAACACTCATTATCTTGGGCTGATGGGATTATGGAAAAATTTATGGAAAATTATGGTAAATTTTCCATGTATACAGAGATATATACATCTTTTATACACATCTGCATACCAAAAATTTATACAAAATATATACTTCTCTTTAAAAGCAAGTGTTTCTTTGGAGATTAAAAAATAGATTTATTTTTAAAGGAAAAAGTGAAGTCCTTAGAGAAACAATTTTGGTAAATAGGATGAAAAAGTAAAAATTACCCTGAAGAATAAATTTTATTACTTAAGTAGTACATAAAGAATTCTACTCATTGTTTGCATTTTTCTTTAGAATTAGGCATTTTGAATAATATAAACCTCAAACAAATATTGTAACACTTAATAGAAGAGAAAAATGGAAAACTGGTTGGTTAAAGGAGTAAAGGAGTCTCTATTCTAATTCATGTGGAATGTGTGGCCCATATTTTAAAAGAATGATGTTTATTTATATTAAAAGAGAAACTCCTACCAGCCTTTTAAGATTTACTAACGTGGTAATTGCTCCTCTTCACTTAAGAATTAGAAAACACTGAGGAGTACCACTGCTTATATCTATCATTGCCAAAAAAATGACCATATTCAGCAGCTTGATCTTGGCTAAAATAGCAGGCATATCCTGTGTTTATGTGCCACATGAAATTGGAACAGGACACTGCATTTTCTCCTCATCTGTGATGAACACTTATTTTTTGTGTCTTTCCTTTCCTGAATTGGAACTATGTATTCCATAATCCATATACAATACTTTTTGCACTCAGATCTTATCACTGATTGTACTTTACACAGTACAACCTCAGAAAGCAAACAGCAACTTTATACAAAATGTTCATACAGTTTTGAAAAGATGTCTTAAGGAAATAAACTGACTATAAGATTAGCTTAAAAAACACTTAGCCAAGTACGTAATTATTCAATTAGGAGAATAGTACAATAAAGTCAACATTTAGAAAATGATTTCTTAACTTTAGAAAGTACATAGGATATACATGTCTTGGACTTGTACTAAAGGTAGTACCTAAATATCTGTACTTTTTTAGTTTTATTCATTTCCTTGGCTTAGCCACAGCTGCTCTAAATTATATCAAATAAGGCAAAATTAATTATTTAGTCAATGATCAAGGAGATCCTAAAGCTCTTTTTGTGATTAATGTTTAGGAGAACAGACACTGGCACTAGACTGGGTAAATTCCAGTAATGTTATTTACTAATCTGGGAGCATGAGCCGTGGCACGAGTGCCAATCCAGTAGATTCCTTCAAAGAACTTAAGATAACCAGACTCTGAGGTGGGCAAGAGAGAATGAAATGCTGGGACTTGAGTGCATTAATCTCTGCTTCCCTTACTCTGCCAGCTTCCTCTCTCCCAGGTTGCACCCAACGTTGTTCCATGTGCAACTTTGATAACTGCATACAGCCTTGACCACGCAGCTTTGGTCAAATGGTCTTTATTATGTTTGCTGACAAAGACAAATAGACATCTGCCTCTGAGCTCTAGTTAGGAAATCCTGTGTAATGATTGGTCAGGTTTGCTTATCAACCCATCGATTACATTGACCACTGGGTGTGAAGTAGCTTTCTATTGCCAAGAAATGAATTACCAGAAATTTTGTGGCCTGAAGCAGAAGGTTTATTAACTGACAGTTTTGGAGAGTCGGGAGTCTGGATAGGGTTTACCTGGGCATTCTGCTCAGGATCTCACCAGGCTGAAATTAAGTTGCTAGTTGGAGCTGTGATCCATCATTTGAGGTTTAGGGGCCTCTTCTTCCAGACTCATTCAGGCTGTTGGCAGAAATTAAGTGGCTTGTGTTGCAGAAAACTGAGGCCTGTTTTGCTGGCTAAGGCCTGGGGCACACTCTCAGCTATTGGAGGTGACGCTTATGCCCCACCACTTGGCCTCACATCAGGGCTGCTTACTTAGGAGCCAGCAGGAGACTCCTTCTTTTGTTCTGCTAAAATCAAGTCTTGTATAATGCAACACAGTCATGGAAGTGACTACTGTTACAGGTCCTATCAACCAACAGGAGAGGGGGACAGTAGAAGATGTGACTACCTGGGTCTGAGAATTTTAGGTGTCATCCTAGAATTCTGCTTACAGCAAGGCTTAGCGTATTATGCGTGGGCCAGCCAGGATCGTTGGTCATTTCTATGAACTTACAGAGCTCTGCCGTCCTCTGCTCTCCTATAAAGAGGGGCTAATTTATCCAGCTTAGAAGATTCAAGTAAGGATGCTTTTATGTTGGTCATTAATTTTTTTCTCAACTTTTTCAAAGTGTAAGGACAATGGACCTTCTCCTTTGGATAAAAAGTCCTTGCAGTAAGTCAGGATTTTACTCTGTGTGTCCTGTCCTTTCCCTGAATCTAAGATACTTTCTTCATCAAAGCTTCTCAGTAAAAGTTTACTGAACTGAATTCATTACATATATTAAATATGTTGATAATCTCATTTGGAAATAAATTCCTACCCATCCTGGCATGCTTGTTAACAAATCTAGTAGGAAAGCCATAAACTTCATGAACCAGACTTCTGAACTACTTCACAACCACCCCCATCCTGGAGATGAAGATGCTTGTTGTTAAGTCCCGATTCTCAACATAACATTTTCATTGTTTAGTCCACACAAATGGATATAGAGAAATATAAATTTTAATCTAGGCCAAAACCTCTTTATTGAACATAACATTTTCATTCAGAGTAAATTAATTTGGATTGTTTTAGATAATTAAATATTTTCATAAAAGATAAAAATAATGACTTTTCATATTGTATAAGTGAATTTGCTAAAAGAGAATATCATATAATTTAAGGAAATTTTATAATGTAGAAGCTAATTCCTACCCATCCTGGCATGCTTGTTAACAAATCTAGTAGGAAAGCCATAAACTTCATGAACCAGACTTCTGAACTACTTCACAACCACCCCCATCCTGGAGATGAAGATGCTTGTTGTTAAGTCCCGATTCTGAACATAACATTTTCATTGTTTAGTCCACACAAATGGATATAGAGAAATATAAATTTTAATCTAGGCCAAAACCTCTTTATTGAACATAACATTTTCATTCAGAGTAAATTAATTTGGATTGTTTTAGATAATTAAATATTTTCATAAAAGATAAAAATAATGACTTTTCATATTGTATAAGTGAATTTGCTAAAAGAGAATATCATATAATTTAAGGAAATTTTATAATGTAGAAAAGATCAATCCTAGTTATAGAACTAACAAGCTGATTTTTTTGGCATCACATTTAAGAAATCAAATACAGATGAAAAATGCTACTAATCCGTCTTTTATTTTCTTTCTTTTTAAACTCATGCCAGCAAAATAAAGCTTAGGAATTCTATAGCAACAATGTCTTTCCATTAAATAGTGATAGAAATTTGACACTTTGATTACATATCAGCTTACTGAAAGTGCTATTTTTATGAGAAAGTTTGAAAGAGGAAATTTTAAAAAATCTGTTAAGAACAGGAGACATGAGATAAGGAAAGACAAAAAATAATGCCAATAGTACTAATTTTTCCAGTTCAGAAGATTTAAAAAAAATGTTTTTTTATGCTGATCTTTAATTTTAAAGTACAGTTCCATTTACATATTAACACAGCACACATTTCTACAGTCTGGAATGGAATAGATTTTGGCCACTCTAAAGGTTAACACATACTTTAAAAAACAAAATTCAACTGAGCAAATTTTAAAGGTCTTATCGGCTTTATTTATGAATGGGTGAAAGGAGCAGCACCCAGTCTACCAGACAGAAAGGAGCTCCAAGAAGCTACAGAAACTGAAAGATTCTTCTGGACAAAAGGAATCAGGACCAAGGAAGTTATGCTAGACAAAAAAGCAGGTTGTTATGGCAAGGTCCCTTTCCTTTAGGCAATGGCAGGGGTCTGGATTATGTAACTAGTGCCAATCAGGTGATTCCTGATTGATGGATTTAAGATTCCATTTCTGGGGAAGCTGAAACCACAATTAAGTATCAGTTTGGTGATATGGAGCTTAACATAAATGACTCCATTTGGGGCCTGTTGTTTTGTTTTTAACAACATTAAGAAAAATTCTCATAAACATTGCAGTTCAGTTCAGTTCAGTTGCTCAGTCGTGTCCGACTCTTTGTGACCCCATGAATCGCAGCACGCCAGGCCTCCCTGTTCATCACCATCTCTCG